>PVJD01006008.1:0-105316 GCA_004026545.1 Mormoops blainvillei | reverse complement strand
CATCTTCATTAACCATGACTTGTTCCACATATTGCAGAAACACCTTACCCTGTAACTTGATTCTGATACTTGGAAGGTAAAACTTGTAGTTTAGAGGTACCTCCTAAATTTTATTCATAATTTTCTTTTAAAAAATTTATTTTAAGAGAGAGAGATTGAATTGTTCCACCCATTCCTACATTCAATGGTTGCCTCTTGTTATGTACCCTGACTGGGGCTTGAACCTGCAACTTCGGTGTATTGGGACAATGCTCTAACCAACTGAGCTGTTTGGCTAGGGTGTATTCATAATTTTCTTGCCCCTGTTCCATATAGTTGCAGTAGATGAAGGCTCTGGCAAAGTAAGGGTCTATCTATTGTCAGAGCCCCACGTCACTCTAAAGTCAGGTTCTCACTTGTTCCTATGCTCCTCCCATGAATAGTCTAGTTCTTTCCGAGAGATTTGCTGCAATCACTAACAGCTTCAGGGCTTGACCTTGCTCTGGTGAGTAATACCTGCCTGCCAGCCATTGCCTGACCCACCAGAGGACCGAGTCAACAAGGCAGAGGGCAGACCATAGTTGTCTTGGAAGGTCAATTTTTTGCTGTCCTTTGCTGACTTACCTTTTTGCTTTTAGTTTTCTGTGCTGGGTTCCAACATCAGGCTCTTTCAATCTGTGCCTCCCTGCTTAACCTGGACTCTTGGGTGCTGGCTTCCTGACCTCAGCTTTACCCAAGTTTAGGTCTACCACTCACTGCCCAGCATGGGCCTCTGGATGTCAAGCTCTGACTTGGAACCCTCTCTGGTCTGGTCTGGAAAACCAGACCTGACCATTGTCTTTGTCCTGTTGGTTCTGCCCTGTGGCTCTTTCTGTCCCTGGTGGTAGTTAAGTCATTGGCCTGGCTGTCCCCACGTGAGCCTGTTTGGCTAAAAGAACCTGGGCCCTAGTCCCTGGCCTTGTTATTTGACCCCTACACCTTTTAGGCATTCCACGTTGCACCTAAAATTTCCAAGTTCTTCTTATCTCATTACTCATCAAATTTTGAAAATCCAACTTCTTATCCAGAAATTTTATTCAATAAAATTACTTTGATTATGCCTTTTAGATCTAAGCTGTGCTCTTTGTCTTTAAAGATTGTATCTGCTTTTTTGGATACCTCTGGTCTGTTTGCACTCTTGGAAGAGTTACATCCCTGCTTAAATTACAATGTAACCAATGCCATCAGGGATATAATGCAACCAAAAATAAGTTTGGAGAAAATTAAGGCTATGGGTGATTACTGAAAGGTTATTTCTTTGTGAAACAGAAGTAATATTAAGAAAAAATTAATGTGCTTTCTCTACCGAACTCTTGGGTAAGTTCCTTTATTGAAGATGATCCTGAGGTATCCATCTGCCTCATGGGTGTGCACTGAGGTAAGTAATGTGATTTCTGTTGACATTACAACAGAAATGTCAAAGGAAATTTAAAAAATTAATACTCAACTTCTGACATTCCAAATAGACTCTTACTGCCAAACAAGAAACTTGACAGCCAGGCTTTGCTGAGAGAGGACCCTAAGTTATCAAGATCTGAAACCAAGCCTTTCTGTTCCTGAGACTTTGTGGGAAGAAGTGGGAGAGGAAAGCCGAAAAAAGGAAGAAACAAGAGTATAGTCTTTTCCTATCTCCATCTTTATTGAGAAATAATTGACGATTAAAAATTATATATATTATGCTAAGTGAAATAAGTCAGGCAGAAAAGGACTAAAACCATATAATTCCATTCATAGGTAGACTATAAAACAAAAAGTAACTAATGAACTAACAAAACAAAGAACAACAAACTCATAGATGCAGACAACAGAATAGTTACAGGGGAGACACGGTAGAGGGAGGGGAAAATGGATGAAGGGGGTCAAATATATGTTACGGGAAGGAAACTAAACTTTGGATGGTGAGCATGCAATAGAATACACAGATGTTGAATTGTGATCTTGTACACCTGAAAATTATATATTGTTATAACCAGTGTTACTCCCAATAAATTTAAATAAAATATTGTATATACTTAAGGTACCCACTTGATTATTTGATATATGTACACATTGTGAAATGATTATCACAATCAAGATAATTAACAAATCTACCACCTTGCATAACCTTTCTTCTTTCCTTTCTCTTTCTTTCTTTCTTTCTTTCTTTCTTTCTTTCTTTCTTTCTTTCTTTCTTTCTTTCTTTCTTTCTTTCTGTGGTGAGAGCATTTAAGATTTACCCTCTTAGCAAATTTCAAGTGTACAATCTGGTATCTTTAACTATAGTCACATTGTTGCACATTATAGCCTAGAACTTATTCATCTTATATAACTGAAACTTTGCACCCTTTGACCAACACATCCCATTTCTTCCTCCTCCCAGCTCCTGGCAACCACCATTCTAGTCTCGGCCTATTTTAGATTTCACATATAAGTGAGATATGCAGTATTTTTCTTTCCGTGTCTGGCTTATTTCACTTAACATGTCTTTCAGGTTCATCCATGTTGTAAATAGCAGGTTCCTTTCTTTTTATAAGATTGTGTTGTATTCCACTGTACATATACACCACATTTTCTTTATTCGCTCATTCATTGATGGACACTTAAATCATTTACATACCTTGACTATTACAAATAATGCTGCAATAAACACTGGGATGCAAACATATCTTTGGGTCAGTGATTTAATTTCTTTTGTATATATACCTGGCGATGGGGTAGTTGGATCATATGGTAATTCTATTTTTAATTTTTTAAGGCACTTCCATATTGTTTTCCACAGTGGTTGTACCAGGTTACAATGTCTTTAACAACAATGCCCAAGGATTCCCCTTTCTCCACATTGTCTTAATTATATCTTCCTGGGAGAGGGTCCAGAGGAAGAAGGGGTGTTGCTAAGCTGAGGAGATGTGGGGCTTTTGCTCCAACTTTATGTTTGCAGCTCTGTGGAGAGAGTGTCTAGGCTGTTCCCTCATGAACCTGGGGACACCTATGTGCAAGTAAACTAGGAAATACTGAGTGGGCCCACGGTGTCATTAGCTTGAGTTGTTCTTGTTCTGGAGGGGCATGAATGGGGCCTAGAACTCCCCTACAGCTCCTGGTGTTGGGGGTAGGGGCACAGACCCAGAAGGAACTGGGATTCAGGTCAGTAGGTGAGCAGGAAGCGGACCTTCAGCAGAGGCCAGAGAGGACCAACAGTGCTGAGAGCTAAAGGGGGATGTGCTGGAGACTCAGTGTTCCTGTGAGGAGGGAACACCTGACCAGGCATTATTAATGACTTATTTTGACCCAATAAAGGAAGATCAGAGCATAGTGCACATGATCACTTTTCCTTATTAACAAACCTGGGAAAACCTGGAAGATGTACTACAAGAACTTGAAGGTTGCACTGGTTATTAGAATTATAGATAACCTTGATTTTTCCCTCTGCTTCTCTATTTTTAATGTATTTTGTTATGAGAAAGTGCTTATTTCATACAAAGAAAAAATAAAGCTATTTTTAAAAGTTATAAAAAGAAACAAAAGAGAATCATACTGGACACATTATTCTGCAACTTAACTCTTAGTATTCCAAAACCATCCCTAGATGCTTAGAGACATAAATGTCTTTTTCTCAAGTTCTTTAACACACACACATTTAATTTTACACAAATAGAATCACACTTTTTGGTTCAGTTTTTTTCCTATTCCTTCTACTTTTTCCCCTGTCCCTGTATCATCCTACCTTCTACCTTCCCAGGTAAAATATTAGCAACATGGTATGTATACTTTAGTACATTTTTCTATGTGACCATATGCAAATATATATGAATATACATATAGACATGTATATATTATGTACCTGCATACAAACATTTAGACATATATATATGTAAATACATTTACAAATGATGTGTGTGTGTGTGTGTGTGATGGGATCGTACTGTGAACACTTGTCTGCATTTTACTTCTTGTACTTACTACCCTTCCTGGAAAGTCTTCCCAGTCAATTGGCATAACTCCATTCATTCTTAATGGTTCTGTAAAATTATATAGTGGTCTCATATTATCATTCATTCATCCACCTATGAGGTTTTTGAACATTTCTTAATTCTTAGAGTTAGATGGTAGCTATTTGGTGACTGTCATTTGAAAGTTTATTATATATTTTATATTTCAAATAAGTTTAACAGTGCAGTTTTATTAATATGATGATGTTAATACACTGAGATGTTTATCCACTTACTTCTAATGACATTCAAGTACATTATTCTATTTTAGGGCCAAGACAATAGTCCTTGGTCGATGTGAGTGGTATGGAGTAAAATTGTAGGACAATAAATGAATGAATACTAGAGAATCTCTACCGTGTAAGACACAAATCTCACTTTGACCAGTGGTTCGCCACAGAGCTCTTTAACATAACATGTGCCAGGGGTTTCTGTAGAGGGATGAAAACTGGGCCCAAATCAAAAAGGTGGTAACTTTATCTGAATTAATCAGTTGTTGGAAAAGAGGCTTGATCAGGGTTTTACAGTTCTATTGAAATTTTCATTGCAGTTGTTACATAGCAGGTATAGGCCATATCTGACTTTTAGAGGTTAGTAAAATAACATTAACTTCTTATTGTCGAACTCTCCTTGATCTCTCTAGGAATTAGCTAATACCCCAAAGACTTGAGTTACGAACCATCAGTTTAGCTAAGATGACTTTTCATTGTACATCTAAGTCCAAATTTTTAAAAAATATCCTCACCCAAGGAATACCCCTTGATTTCAGAGTAAGGGGAAGAGGGGGAGAGAGAAAGAGTGAGAGAGAGAGAGAGAGACAGAGAGAGAGAGAGAGAGAAACACTGAAGTGAGAAACATCTATTACTTACCTCCTGTACACGCCCTGAGTGGGGATTGAGCCCACTACCTAGGTATATGCCCTGACCGGGACTTGAACCTGCAGCCTTTTAGTGAACAGGATGAAACTCCAACCAAATGAGCCACATGACCAGGAAAAAGTCCAAATTTTTAAAAGGTTATATACACCTAACCCAACATTTAATTTTTCAAACGTTTTTGAGTTGTGAATCTAATTGTTTGACAATAGATGAAGATTATACTTTTTTATTCTAGTTTGCCAAGAGTTTAAAGCCATGCCAGCTGAAAGAGACAGAAGCCAATATTGCTTAGCTAACTCTGATGACAGTTTATAAATCATTTCCTATCATTTTAACCACAGGAAGGAAAGGTTCTTAGCCTGTCACATTTGGTTTAAATACCAAGCTGTGGTTTCTATAACAAACAAGAATTGTGAAACATACTCACCCACTGCCATAAACTTTTCACTATTACAAACAAGCACATCATAAAACTTTTTACTCATAAGCTCAAGTTTAAAACCAGGTGTGTGGGCAAAGAGGTTTTCTGATGTCGAACACAAGTCTTCAGTTACACGGACAATTTGTAATGTATGATGGATAAGGTTGATTTAACAAAAAATAAAAATGTTACTTGCTTCCTTGTGGAGTCAGTCATTTGACTCTGGGTGAAAGTCAGGGTATCCTCAGTCAAGAGACTTAAAAGGGAAACCGAGGCTGGGTAAAGCCTGTGGACAGTGGTACAGTCCCCTCTGTAACAACAGGGCTGAATCACCACCTTTGCATTCTTAATGTTTTTCTACTATTCATTTAATCTCTGGGGATGGCAAAGAAGGTGGAATGCAAGCAGCCGTGGTGAGAGATTTGGTGTGAGAGAGTGTCCCCTGCCACCCACACATGCTTGCCCAGTGTGGGCTGAGTTCCGGACAGCCGGCTTTTCCTAACCTCCAGGTTGACTCACACTGGGCTTGCAAGCTAGTCATATCCCGTCTCCACATCATGTGTCCCACAGGCAGGGCTGGCTTCGGGCTCACTGGTGTTTGGTAGAGGCCCCAGTCCTCTCAGGGTCTACCGTTGCTAGAATTAGGAGAGAACTTGGGGGTTCCCCCTTATCCTCCTTCTTTTGCTGTTGATGAAATTGAGACTCAAGGAGATCGATTGAGTGTCTCGTGGTCCAATCCTAAGTGGGTCCTATTTTTCATTTCCTATCCTCGGGATCTGTGTCCTTTCTATCCCACTGGGGTCACTCTGCTGCTTAGCTCTACTTCTCCCTATTGCTGGCCCACCCCTTTGAAATTACTCCAGTCAGTTACCCTTGGGAGAAGGGCAGTCTTGATGAATTTGAGTACAAAACTGTCAGTTCCCTACCTTGTAACGGAAGTTGACTGTAAGGCAGGGGTGCTGAGGGTGTGAGACTTTTGTTGAACCAGATGTTAAGGCTTCATCTGGGTGGTGAGGTGCTAGCCTGGGGAGCTACTAAGAGGAGGGCAGGTGAGCTGGACTATCACTGTTTCTTCTGTGGCCTTCTCCATCCCAATCTACTCTAAGATCCCGTTCCCACCGGCAGCTCGCACCTCCTGAAATGCCAGCCTGTGCATCTCGAGACCATGTACAGGCTCTTGTATCTCTGACTGCATTCGGTTGGGAGCTCCTTGGCTGAGATCTGCTCCATGGACACAAACTAGTATTTTTGGTACTTTGGGATCATTAAGACTTTTGGTTGTATTAGCTGCTCAACTCCCTTTTACCTCTCTTGTCTGCAATGTTTTCATTACCTGAATGAAGGAAAATAGACTTCTAATTCTGGATAATGCCAATTGTGACAAGTGCACCAGGATTTAGGTGGAATTAAGTTTCTTTATAAATGGTTTAAATTCTGATTGGAATAAATGACTTGCCCATGCTTTTTCTTTACTTCAAAAGATCAGAAAGTAAGCTACATTTTACCTTCTATTGGAGCTTTCCAACAAAGAAATAAACAAACAAAAAACCCAATTAGGTGGGGGCCGCCAGGTACAGGTAGTGAATGACATAATGAACCTTTCAGAAACATAGAACCACTATAGCAAAAATTAATCACTGTTTTAAATGAAAGATGTAAACAAGCCTGAGCTGGAGGCAGTGTCTGAGTTTCCTTTCATCAGTGTTATTCACTGATGGCTTCTCATTTAAGTGAATCTTCATCCCAAATTCCTTTCAAGCTTTCCCTATAGGATTCCAAGAGATGTCACAGGTTATTCTGTTCAAGGAAATACTATCCGTGGATTTTTTGCCCTTTAGATTCTATTTAAAAATTAGATGTAAGAAGGCAGCTTAACACACATGACATTCTATCTGCCAGCAATAGGGAGGCGGTCCTTTATTGGCTATCCAGTTAACAAGAACACTCTCTTTGAAGATCAGCGATCTGCGCTGTGTACTCTGTCTCTCAATTACAATATATATCAGTCATGCTATTCCATGCATTAAGGCTGCTAACTAATTAAATTACACAAACTCGTGTCCCAGGGTCTACAGGTGACAGAGAAAATTTAAACAGAAAAGTGAGGTATTGAGGTATTTAAACTATGTCCACTCTAAAAACGCAGAAACAGGAATGCATTAAAGGAGATATTAATAAACAATGTGTTTGGTTTCTATAAAATTATTCAAGATAATCTATATATCTTAAAGCAGCCTAATTCACAATTACCCAAATTTTATAACCCCAGCCTTTCACATCTCTGCCTTTGCTACAGTGTACCTGTAAGAAATAGAATTTTTCATGATACAACATTGCAGTGAAAACAAAATATGTAAATTTGGGGTACTACATAGTTTTCGAGATCCTGGGGTTTAGTATAAAAAAGTGAGTTAGAATCCAGGCTCTAGCTCCTTACTCTCACTTTGAGCATTACTGAACCCCACTAAAGTTGTTTCTTACTTACGGAAGGAAAAAATCAGTAGCAGGTGCTTCAGAGGTTTGTTTTGAGGGCGAAATGTAAAGTGTTTAAGGAAGTGCCTGGTATGCAGTAAATGGGCCGTGCAGATTAGCTATTTTTATTAGTTTTCATTCATGCTACCTCTTACATCAAGATCGAATTTAGCAACATCATTCTTCCTTCTAGCAGGATATTAAAAGAATAAAACATTTTATTTATCGATTTATTTTTGCTCCATTAAAAAGTTTGCAAATCTCAAATAAATTTGAGATCATTTTTATAGCAACTCAGAACAGTATTTTATCTTAACTTCTGTTAGGATTTAAGAATGTTTCTTGGGCAAATGATCTTGGGAAGTGGTGAGATAAGCTATCATTTATCTATGCTAAGATTAAACTTTACTAGATATGGTAATAAGAAAATTGAAAAATGACTTTTCTATGCCATTTTATATCATGTTTGATTTAAACAGTGTCATATAGTTGGACATTTAAGTGGTTTCTTACATTTTGTTGTTGTAAGTAGTGTAGAATGTGAAAAATAGGTTGAAAACCAAATTTAAAAGTAATATTAGTTGAAAATCCGTTCTAAATGACTATGAAACGAACCCCCAAACTTAAAGACATAAAAAGTGTGACTCATACATTGCTAGTGGAGATGTAAAATGGTTCAGCCACTGTGGGAAGGTGTGGCAGCTCTTCAATACATTAAACATAGAATTACCATGTGACCCAGCAATTCCACTCCTGGGTATATACGCCCTCGAATTGGAAACAGATGTCCAAGAAACAGCTTGTGCGTAAGTGTTCATAGTAGCACTGTTTACGACACCCAAAACGTGGAGAAACCCAAATGTCCATAAAGGGATCACAAACTGTGGAATATTCACATCATGGAATATTATTCAGCCATAAAAAGGAAGTACGGATACACGCTAACAACAGAGATGCACCTTGAAAGCTGCCATGTGAAAGAAGTCAGACACAAAAGCTCACACAGCGTGTGACTCCATTTAGAGGAAATATCCGAAAGAGCTACATTAATAGAGACAGAAGGCAGACCAGTGTCCGGTTGCCCTGGCCTGAGTGGAAGCAGCAGGGGTGCATCTCTGAAACGAGTAGGGGTTTTCCTTTGGAAGTGATAAAAATGTTCTCTCTGAAATGGTAAATCTTTATGTTAGATGTGTTTATCATGATAAAATAGCAGAAAATTGCTCCCCGGTGTACAGGGGATACACATTTAACTGGAGATGTGCTTTCAAATACTTTGTTCTCTTGATCTAGTGGTTATCTCCGCCAAATTGCTTTTGGTCAAATTATTTCCTACTAATATTTAAGGAGCCCCTTTTCAGCAAATGGTGTTAGGTATTTTTGCCTCAATCTCTTGAACTGGACTTGATTGGAAGGTAATTTGATCAAGGTAAGAAATTTGTTTCTTATCTAGTTTCAAAACTATTTCATCACTCCAGAAGAGAGTTTAGTTCAGATGCTATCAAAGAAATCCATTTCCCAATAGAAAGTCTGTTCAAATCCTTCTTTTCTCTTCATTTTTTCTTTTCCTTCCCTCTTCGCACTTCCCCCTTAACTGTTGTTTATATTTCAGGTTCCTGGAATACAGAAGACTATTCTTTTGGTGGCCCTGAGATTTCGGGCTGGTGGTGTTCTTGCTTCTTTGTTAGACTGAGACCATTATAAGACCTTAAAAACACTCCGTAGACATATTGGGTTCTGATAAAGAATTTTCCAGGTCTGGATGCATGGTAATATGTATATTGTAAGCATCACTTTCTTCTTAACATGTCAGCAGGGAACTGCCTCTATTTGACATTTACATTCAGTCAATTCTTTTGATAATTTACTTTTAAATTAATAGGTATAAAAGAGACATGTTTATCACTTTTTAAACATTTTGTAAAGTGATTTTTAAAAAGCTAGTATGGTTGGTATTTAATGTGAGAGACTATGAGAACTAGGCACATTGGACTGGAACTTAAGAATAATACTATTATTTACCAAAAAAGTAATGGTGTTTTAAAAGTTGAAGTAAAATTTGCAAACTGTACAATTAATCATTTAAAGTGCATAATTTAGTACATTCACAATGTCATAGCCAACCCCCTCTCTAGTTTCAAAACTGTTTCATCACTCCAGAAGAGAACCCATTAGGTAATCACCCCATTTCCCTTTTCTCCAATCCCCTGGGGACTACTTATCTGCTTTTTGTCTCTATGGATTTGCCTACTTTGGATATATTCATATCATATAAGAGAGTCATGCAATACACAACATTTTGTGCCTGGCTTATTTCATGTAGCGTAATGAGTTTAAGGGGCATCTGTGTCATAGCGTATATTAGTACTTCATTCTGTTTTGTGACTAAATAATATTTCATTGTGTGGTATACCACAATTTGTTTATCTATTGAGTCCTTTATGGATATTTTGGTTATTTTCACTTTTTCAGCTACAGTGAATAATGTTGCTGTAAACATTTACGTACAAGTTTTTGTTTGAACATCTGTTTTTAATTTTTTGGGGCCTATACCTAAGAGTGGAATTGCTGGATCACATGGTAGTTTTGTGATTAACATTTTGAGGAACCATCAAACTCTTTTATACAGTGACTGCTTTATTTTAAATTCCTACCAGCAATGTATAAGTGTTCTTATTTTTTTTCATCTTTGCCAACACTGATTATTTTTCTTCTCTTTTTTCTTTTTTGGTTATAGCCATCATCATGGATATGAAGTAGTATCTCATTGTGGTTTTGATTTGTATTCCCTTAATGACCAATAATGTCAAAAAAATTTTCAACATGCTTATTGACTATATATCTTGTTTGGAGAAATATCTATTCAAATTTCTTTGTACAATTTTTAGTTTGGTTGTTTGTCTTTTTGTTGTCAAGTTGTAATAGTTGTATATATTTTGGATACTAAACTTTTACTGGGTACATGATTTGAAAATATTTTCTCCCATCTTTTTACTTCCTGATAATGCACTTTGATACACAAAATGTTCTATTGTTTATAAAGTTCAGCTTATACTGTTTTGGTGTCAAATATAAGAATCCATTTCCAATCTGAGGTTATGAAGATTTACTTCTGTGTTTTCTTTCAAAAATGTTATATTTTTAGCTCTTATGTTTGGATCGTTATCAGTTTTGAGTCAATGTTCATTATAGAGTGAGGTGGGGGTCCAAACATAATCTTTGAAATTGCTTATACACTTTTCCCAAAACCATTTGTTGAAGAGACTTCTTGCCCCACTTAATGATCTCAGCACCCCAATCAAAACGCAGTTGGTGATAAATGTCTAGGTTTATTTTTGGACTGTTAGTTCTAGTCCATTAATTCATATGTATATCTTCATGCCAGTACTATACTATTTAGGTTACTGTAGCGTTATAGTTTTGAAATCAGAAAATGTGAGTCTTCCCATTTTTTTTTCCTTTTTCAATATTGTTTTGGCTATTCAGAACCACCTGCAATTCCATATAGATTTGAAGATGAAGATTTCTCCCCACCAAAAAAAGCCATTGGAATTTTAATAAGAATCGTATTTAATCTGTGGATTGCATCAAGGTACATTGTCATCTTAACAATATGAAGTCTTAGTACCCATGAACACAGGATGTCTTTCCTTTTATTTAGGTTTTCTTTAATTTCTTTCAGTAATATTTTATAGTTTTCAGTGTACCAGTCTTTCACTTTTATGGTTAATTTTATTGCTGGATTTTATTCTTTTCTATACTGTTATAAACAGAATTTTTTTTTTGTTTTCTTTTTGGATTGTTCATAGCTGATGTGTAGAGGCACAGATAATCTTGTGTGTTGGCCTCATACCCTGAAGCTTTGCTGAATTTGTTTATTACTTATGGTCATTTTGGGGTAGATTTTTTGAGATTTTCTTTAAATAAAATAATGTCACCTGCAAATAAATATAGTTTTAATTCTTCCTTTCCAAATTGAATGCCATTTATTATTTCTTTTCTTGCCATATTACTCTGGGTAGAACTTCAAGTACAGTTCTGAACAACAGTAGTAAAAATGGGAATGAGACAAGGAAGCTTGTTTTCATCATTGCTGTTCAACATCCTGTTGAAAATAATGGATTATGCAGAATATTTTTCATTTATTCCAATTCACAAACTAAAACCAGTGGTTTAATAATGCCCCACCCTTTTTGAGGTTAGATGTTTTGGCAAATTGCTGTCTTGAACATATCTAAGAACATAGGAATATTGGAATAGTCCTCTTAGAAGGAAGACAATGACTGTCACAAAGCTGTGTCTTACTCAATGAGACCTACTTTCTGATAAGAACCAACTGACTAATTCCTAAAGTTAGGGTTACTGATTTAGTAGGCTTGGTGTTCTCATAGAAACTTGAGGATTTTTCCCACTTTGTAACATACAATGAATCAAAAGCAGTGAGGGAAAGTTGGGAATTGCCATCAGCCAACACTTAGAGAAATGACATCAACAATAAGGGAGGATATGGCAGAAAAAAACAGAATTAGAAGGACTTTGGTGAGAGGGCAAGCAAAATGCTAATTTCTTCAGTGACCATATTATTCCACGATACAATCAATAATTTTTATGATGACCTTGAGTTAGCAATGAGAGACCAAATTATGTTTAATATAACCCATTCAGTATATTTGAGAAAAAAGTTCTATAAACATGAAATTAAAGTCTCCAGGAAAGAAAGGTTCAATTTCATGAATTTTATGTTTATATTTCATATCTTGATCCGTGTCAATGCCAGGGAAATTTGTCATTATATGAAATGATAAAATGATCTTTGGAAGCAGAGTTCTCTGACATATTTCTGATAAAAGGAATAGGGGTATAACGTGAAACATCATAGTAACTCATCCTGTGATAATGGATTAATAATTTTCCTCTACAAGAGCCTTCACGGGGGTGATTTGAGTAGGGCTTTACCAATAAATATTTAGACCAAGGGACAGATGTTCATTTCCTAAGCAACTAAATCTTAGGGACCACGTAATTTATTGTCCAAACCAGTACAATTTTGGGAAAGAAGGGATGCACTATTAATTTTGCAGGACAATGGGCATAAACTAATACTGTCTTGGACAAACTAGGATAGCTGGTCATTCTGACTAAGACCTTCATGACCATTTAGTTTTTATTCTTATTATTACCACTGTTTTATCCTGGAAAAAATTAGTAATGAGAAATTTTCATTCTTCAAAGCTGGAAGTCAGATTTTTAATGGGGAGGAAAATGAATTAGAGTCTACTGTTATGGTGGTTTCCCTTTCCAGTTTTCCTGTATGCTTCTCTAGGATCATCTACCCTGGTGGTGAGAGGCTAGACAAAGGTCAACCCAAATCAGTTGATACTGAGTGTGGCCAGCACGGCAGGTAGGTTCAGGTACGTGCAATGACCAGGGAGAAGAGGAGCTGACCTCAGCCTGGATCTTTTTGGCCATTCTTGTGTCCCTCTCAGACTTCACAGCAAAAAAAGACAGTTCAGCTCCACCAGGGTCCACATAATGTGGCAAAGAACTAAGATGTGGTCTGGACTAGTTTCTAGGGGTTAGCAGGAACTGAGCAAAATAACCCTTCTCATTAGGAATAATTTACTCCCTGTCATTTCGTTAATAAGTAATTTCACAGCAAGGCAATCCCCATAGTAAGAAAAGCTATTACATGAACATACTTAATCATGAGAATGTCATTTATGATTCCAAGGGCTAAAGTTAATGATGGTTAAAAATCAGAAATGATTCCATTTAGGAAACATGGAAAAAGTTACTTGTCAACTTTAGCAAGACCTTATATCTAATAATCACTCTCAGCATTTGTTTGTTTATCCCTATGATGAAGACATAGAAGATAAGGATGGATATTAGAACAATGATAAACTTAATGAGAGTAATCTGTGAACATCTATTAAGCAGTAAGCACAAGTGTCATAGTCTCCTCATTTGCTAAAGGAAGTTAATAACCAATCCTACTCGAATCTTGGGGTGGTGGTGAACATCACATGCGATGCACAGGCAGTGCTTGGAAAATATTTATCATGGTATAAAGCATATGAAAAGAGTTAGTGAAAAGATTCTGTCTCAGTCATACTGTGACATTTGTAAAAAGTTCTTTTAGCTTTTCTTGATTCTCTTCTCTGTATTTAGATATGTGAAAAACAGAGAGAAAAAATGATTTTTCTCTCCCTTCTCATTCATCCCAGGCATTCCTTGTAAACACTTTTCAAAATAGTTTCCAAGAAGGTGCCTTGGACTGGCTAGTGTATGAGTTGTTTGCAGGTATTAATTTTTACACAAATAAGCACAATTCTGAATGCCTCCTACATCCTTAGTAATTAGTAAGAATTCCTGAGGTTTTAAATGCTAAGAGAAGCTGTTAGAATACCGTAGGCTTTACATAACAGAAATCTCCAACTCAAATTGACTTAAATGTTAGGGAATGTAAGGAACTGTTTCATCTTTCTTAACAAGAATTTCATAGCTAGGCTGTCTCCTTCTATGTTATATCTGGGCCCTAGCATTGCTTTCTGGGTTCTTTGAATTTACAGGATGCCAACATTAACAAAATGTTGTAAATACTAACATTTGGAAACATATTAGGCTCTCCCATGCATTTCTGTAAATTCTATTTACTTTGACCTTTACCAAGGGTTGACCTCATGGTTGTGATTTAAGGTATTGAAGTATACAAGGCATTATCCAAAGGAGGCAGGTTTGAATTAGATGCCACGTCCTAGCCAATTCCCCAAAAGAGGAAAGGGATCACCGTGGCTGACCATCTGTGGTGGGATGGATTTTGGAGAGTCAGTCACCAAGACTACAGTAATAAAAGAGTGGAAGGATTATGGCATCTAACGGCATGTAACTTTCAGGGAAACTCTGAAGCAGACCCTTTCACTGATGGAGATGGCAAAACCTCTGCCATTTGCATATGTTGTCGCCCAGGCAGAGCATGACCAGTATGAAGAAACTGATAGTAGAGTCCCCGTTCTGTTGTCACCCTAATTGTTTTATTCTGAGGTTTCTTTGTAGCTTCCGGGGAGGTATGTGAGGGATGGCGTGTACTTCCTCTTTTCTAACTGGAGTACCCATCCCAATGTAAATATATTCATTACAAAAATTTTGCCCGTAAATTTCAAGTTCGTCCTTTTAGGAAATTATTTCTTAGTTTCCAGAAATGTATGCAAGACTCTGGTACGTTTCCAAGTGTTAGTATTAACCACACTTTGATAATATTGGCATCCTGGAAATTCAAAGAACATTGATAATAATCAGGGAGGCCTTGAGAATGGCATTTTGTGGGTTCCTTTTTCTCTTCATTTATTAATTCACTCAAAGTAGTACATCAAAACTCTTGAGGGGGGCGGTGCTCTGGAGTTACTCTACTTTCATTTAAATCTTGGTGTTTCATCACTTACCAGCTATGTGAACCTGAGCAAGCTGGTGGGCCTCTCAGCCTCAGTCTCCTCTTGGGAGAAATAAACATAATATTGCCTCCTAGGACGGTTATAGGATTCGACTAGTCAATGTATGGCAGGGACTCAGCCCAGTGACTGGCATCTAGTAAGTAGATGTTAATTAAATTTTGTAATGAATCTTTCCAATTAACGCTAATTACTACTATGACTACTACTGTCACCACCACAGCTCTGACTATGTCCCAGCGGCTGCACTGCTCTGAATAACAGAAGAAAAGTACAGTGAGATCGGTGTATTCTGGTGAAGCCAAAGCTGAAGAGAGAAAAGTATTAAGTAGCTCTACCTCACTATGGAACTTATTTCTTTGAGGAAATAAGAACAAGGAAGTGAGAGTGAACCAGGGAATGTAAGCCTTATTTCCATTTGCGGATAGACAAAGTACTATCGTAATATATTTTACACCATGGACCCATTCTCTGTTTTTCAGTTTGATTGAGTCTATAATTCCAATTCAAGACATTGAGACGCAAGAAAATTTCTACTGTTTTGGATTGGTAGGGGAAAGCCACGGCTGAAGTACTCAAAAAGGAGATTAGTTATACCATAGAGTGACTTTTGCAGAAAAGAAAAAGAGCTTCAAGGTCTTGGCAAGAGAGAAACGGCACCTCTGAAATTCAGCATTTCTTTCCTGGCAGTTCGTTGCCTCTATTTTATCTGCTATTTGTAGTCGATCCAGACTGGGATATCATTACCCATTGTCAAAAGGACAACTGCCTAGGTAGGGATATACCTACCTGTTCCTTGATAAAGGAAACAATTCTTATTTGATGAGAAAGAAACAGTTAGCTAGATATTCTCTGTGTTTTGATGCAATGAAAGAGCTTTTCCTGATGAAAGTTTTATTGGAATAAGGCTAATCCTTATTTATTTTGTGTCTTCATCTACAAATCCACAAAGGCAGTGCTTATAATTAAAGCCACCTCTGTGTGAAGAACCATTTCTATTATCTGATCCCCTGAAGGAAGTATTTGAGGACGTGACGCTTCCAGTGTGAGTTGAGATAATCTTCTGGTAAATCCTGGGTCTGGACAAGCTGCCTAAGCTCTTCTGTAACTGGTTTCCCTGGATGACTGGGGTCTGCTCGGCGTATTAGGCAACCCTCACCTCCTCCTTTTTCTTTTACTGACTTCTGCCCCTCTTCTTACGTTTGAATGAACGTTTGATGTTGCGACAAGAACAAGTCATTCTGTTTATGACAAAGCACAAAAACTATCTAGAAAAATATCTACTGATCACGTAATCATGAACCATGACTAATAGTTATCTAAGTGGAATTAAGGGTAATGACTCCAAGAAGTGTATAGGAAAAAAGAACTCAGCGTTTCCTAGCAGTAACAATTGAATAGCTTTTTCCTCTTTCTTTTATAGAACCTTTATCCTTAAATCTCAAACTGCTTAGCAAGGACCCTTTTATATGCTCTAGAGTAATTCCCTTTGAAAAGCCTTATAAAACTGTCCTCAGAAACATTATGTTACAGAGAAATGGAAAGAAGAAACTTGAGGTTGAACAAATCAGTCAAAAGAGATGAATTGTAAATGCTCCCCACTCAAGTCACTGATACCATTAAATTTCTCCCCGTCTGTTGGGAAGAGCAACTCTAATGTAGTCTGTTGTGAGAATTTTTTCTAAAAGTTCAATTTCAGGGGATGTTTCTTGCCTCTTATTTTTTGTTTTTAATATAGGTAGAGAAAGCAGAGATCTTCGATAGAGACTGTTCTCCCATTATGCTTTGGAATTAAAAAAAAAAAGATAAAAGTGGTAGATACTTCTTTCATTGACTGCAGTCATTTCTTGAGGGGAAAATTAATTCCTCCCAGAGCCCATTTTGGCTCGACGGTACAAGGAAGTGAAGTGTCTGGTGTAATATCCTGAAACAGGCACCCACACGCCCTGTTTTCCCCAGTGCCTGTGTGAAAAGATGAAGAGAGCTCATCAAGCTGAAAAACCCACCTCCTATGCTCACAGACCCAGGGTTCCTCAAGGCATGGAGTGCCTTTTCTCCACTTTCTGTGGGAAACTAACCTGTCAAATCAAACCAACCATTCTTTTTATCTTAGGCATTATTTCTGGGTTATCTTTCCACTTCTCAGCATCTGAGACAGCTCAGCAGGTTAGAAACTGTGACATCAGCTGGGTTCCAAAATAACCTTGTGAATGCATTATCCCTTTCCTATTTAACAGGCAGGATTTGAGCAAAAGGGTAATTTGGTATATTTTATTCTGTGTTTTAATTCTACTAAGCACAAAAGTAAAAATAAGAGTTAAGACAAACCCCAAACTAGACAGTACAAATCAGAATTCTTGTATTCGTAAAACTCTTTCCTTCCCATTTCATGGTCTCAGGAGAATTACACAAGCTGTAGATATTCATAGAGGCAGGAACTAAAGGATTACCTCACCCGAAATCCCAAACCTGACAGCTACTTACATCTGTCACATTAAATATAGTTCCGTTTCTTTACCTTACGCACTGATGTGACATTTCTCAAATCCTCACACAGCGGCGTAGGTTGGAGAGAACGACAAAATTGTATTATTTAATGGACTCCTAAAATCAACTAAAAAAAATGAAGTTTAACCCTAGAGGTTAACTTAAGAGTCTTTCTTTTTGTTTAGGACTCAAAAGAGGGTTTGCCAATATGTATATACATCACATAGGGGATTTTACATTCAGGGAGGGGCTCTTATCTGAAGTGATTTGCGCTTTGAAATATTGGTAAGGGAGAGAATTATGCTGTTGCTCAATTTTTCTTAGAAATGACAAGATATTCTGCTTAATCAACTATAAATGATGTACCTGAAAAACATTATAGCTTTAAAAACATGCATTAATTAGACCCTATAACCCATCAGACAAAGCTGCATTTAGAGCTATATAGTATAATGCATTGTTCAAAATCCTCATTTTCACCAGTTCTGCCTCATTTTACTACAGTATAGCAATGCATCAGATGGGAAAATAGATATGTCAGGGTCATGGAGCCAAGACGGGCTTTCTTGTGGAAAATTTCTCAGGTATCTTTGATTATCCAAGCTGTAACTATTGTTAGCTTTCACCTGATAACAAAGGATATCAGTTATTTCTACATATTGCTTACCTGTTGATATTTCATTGTTTCTTCCAAAATTAAAAAAGAAAAAAACCTTCTAATTAAATGATGGTTGGCTTTAAGGTACACAGCCTTGGAAGTGACCCTGTATCTCCATTCCAAGTTTTTTCTGTCCAACTCAAAGCCCAGTGTTATGTCTTTATAAAAATACAGCTCTCATTTAGAGCTGGGTTTTATTTGTTGTTGTTTGTGATTAGAAAAGATATGACTTGAGTCAAGAGATTGGTTTTAAACAATCATAACGATAAATGCATCTATCCTCAAAGTGGGCATTCTATTTGTTCAAACAATAGGCCATTTTTTGAATTCTCTTGAGAGAGAGTTTGCTGCCCACACAAGGGAATGAGTCATAACACTGAGAGTTCTCTCACTGGCTGTCTCATACCCTGTCCCTGTGTCCCTCACTGGGCATTACCCAGCTTTCTTGGTCACTGTCACTGACCGTTCATGAGCCTGTAAAGAAGCCGACCCTCTCTCTGGAGCGCTCTAGAATCTACAAAAAAAAAAAAAAAAAAAAATCCTGGAAACTAAATCAATCTTTTCCTACCACTCAGCCCAAAAGAAAGATCCAAGAGAATAACCCTCCTCCATTTATCAAAATATGTTCTGACCTCAGTTTTTCTAAATATCTTAGATTTCCCAAATGTCACAGGTTTCTTTCTGGCGGCCCCATGTCCCATGATTTGCTCTCCCAGAGAAAGGATATCAACTCGTACTTCTGGTTAGGTCTCTGCTTGTCTTCTCCAGGAAACTATTAGAATTTCTCAATATGTTTTTATTTGGTTAACAGCTAAACTGAGTACATCTGTGTTATATGGGCTTGCTTTTCTGTTACACATTGCTTTTTCTTTGGTATCCTTTATTAGATGGCAGTCACCACTAACACATAGAACCAACCTTAAATAATAATAATAATAATTAAGAGCCTTGGAATGACCCCACCCCATCCCCAAGTCCTGTTCCCTTGGATACAAAATTAATGAGATCTTTTTAAAACTGAAAGTTGGAAAGGTTTTCACATGGTTAAACTTCTTTGGAAACTCCTGGCTATCTTACACTTTCTAAGAGTGTTATGGTTGTTCTGGGGCATTATTCCATGAGGTCAATAGTTGTGTCTATTTTTGTGCACCATTGTATTTCTTGTGCTCAGAACAGTGCTCAGCACACTGTACATTGCCAGTGTGTGTGCAGTCTGCCTCTCAGCTATCCTGAGAAGTTCAAAGATGGTACCGGTTTGTGAACCTGCGCAGGAGGAAGCAGGTATCCTGTACCTGGTCCTGAGTACCTGGGAATTTATGATCATGTTGTCCACATCATACTCAGAACCATTAAAATTGGAAGTTGTCTGATGTGTCTGCACAGCGAGAAGTAAACAGGGAGATTTTCATTTCTAGAGCATGTTAATTGGGTGTACTTTTTAAATTTTGCCAAGAGCCCTTTAAAAGGCCTCTGATCAAAAATCACATTCTATTCAAACATTTGGGAAAACAGAAGTAAAAATTTCCTTTCTGCTTATGGCCATCTGACGGGTGGATTGAAAGAATTGTGCTGGGTTTGGACTCCATTTGAGAATTCTGTTTGTTACTGTGTAGTATTCTATCCACTGATACATAAAATACAAAGAGCCAGGAGTCACCGGCTTAAATAGCACAATTGCTTGGTTGAGGCTCTAGCAGAGGGAATACAATACAACAAGCCAGATTCTCAAAACACTAGTTTGCTACCTGGGAATGAATGAAGAATGGCTGCTTTACAATATGCCCAGTTGTACTCCAGTATGTGTAACAAAGCATTGGCATATGCCATCCACTGGAGGGCACCAGTACATATAGTTCAGCTTTTAGAACCCATGGTATCAATGCAGGGTTTTCACCTTTTATTATTTTATTTTATTATTATTTTAAAAAATCACTTTAAAAAATTCACCAGGGTGTTGAAGAATGCTTGCACCAGAAAGGGGCTTAGCGACCCTCCAATCATATCCATTAGCAAAGACATTAAGTATTGATACATTCCATGAGCTGGCCAGCACACAACAACTGGTTAGAAACTGGGCCAAAAGTTAAATTCTGCAGCATTTCCCCACTCTTACTGTTACCTCTTCCCTTTTCTTGCGCTCCCCTCTGAACATTAGTTATCGAGCCCCTCACAGGAATAATTCCTTTCTGCAGAGTAATAATCTGCGTGACTGTGCTGGAACAATCGAAGGGAGGCATATGCTTCCTGCGGAGGGATTTTGCCCTGGAAGCCTGCCCTTTGCAATGCCACAATGAGCCTTTGTGAAGTTCATCAGGGAAATGGTAAGATGCTTGTTTCCACTTCTGGGCGATAGTCATGCTTCCCGTGGCAGTGATATAGTGAGGACAGAGTTGGGGTTTAAGATTCTAATTCTTTTTTCTAAAAGATACTTTCGTTTTTAGATTTTTAAAATTTATTTTTAGACAGAGGTGAAGGGAAGGAGAAAGAGACCGACAGAAGCATCGATGTGTGGTTGCCTCTTGTGCGCCCCCTACTCCGGACCTGGCTTGCAACCCAGGCCTGTGGCCTGACTGGGAAAGGAAGAAACAGCCCTTAGGCTCGCAGGCCGGCGCTCAGTCCCCTGAGCCACACCAGCCAGGGCAGGTTATAATTCTTTTAGTTTAAACCTTGATGTGATCTCAACAGGCCAGGAAAACACAGCACAATTTGTTTATTGTATTATGTAGATTTCTTTGGGGCATTTAGAAGATTGGGTGGAAAGAATGGAATGTGGTATAAAGTAACAAGAAGTTATTGTAAATGCACAAATAGGTTGTATAATGTCTTTGAAAGTAATTTGAGCATCTCGATAGTTCGTTTTCTAACCTTCTTAGACTTCCAATGCAATCCCAGGCAAAATCAGTTCCTTAGTTCTACACACTTATATATTTTTGAATAAATAACTATCCCCTTCATTCCATGTACGATTGTTCTTATACAATAGTAAATGAGCATGTTTAGTGCATTAAAAATAAATGTTTAGTTAAAATATAACAAAAATAAGGAAACTATGTACTGATTTTCACAACGTGAACACAAATTATAAGTGCCATCCAGGCAAAGCTACTGAATATTACTGGCAACTCAGAAGCCTTCCTCAAACCTTCTCGGAAAATCCTTTCCTCCTGCAAGAGGCAACCAATGTCCTGACTTCAATCAGTGATTGTTGGTTTTGCAAGTTTTTGAACTTTATATGAATGAAGTCATACATTACTCTCTAGTGTCTGGTTTCTTTTAGTCAACATTTGTCCCTGAGACTAATTTATACTGTTGCATGTAGCGGGTTTGTTCATTCTTATTACCACATATCATTCCCTTATATGTTGATGGACTCGTGAGTTGTTTCCAGTTTCTGGTTACTATGCAGGGTACTACTATGAACATTCTTGTGCATGTCTTTTGGTTCGCATCTACTCATTGTCTTTTGGGATTATACTTAAGAGTAAAATTGCTGGTCATGGAAGAAGCATATGGCCAGTTTAGTCCAAACTCTTTTCAATTGGTTCTAATTTACATTACCAGTAGCAGTCCAAGGAATTGATATCCTCATCTGAAGTGGTTATTCTGGTGGGTATATAATGATATTATTTCATTGTGGTTTTAGTTTGCATTTTCCTGATGGCTAATGATAAACAACTTCTTGTATGTTTGATGGCCATTTGGATGTTCTTTTTCCAAAGTGCCTGTTCAAGCCTATTGCCTATCTTTCTATTAAAAGGTCCCTTCCCCCCCCATTAACTTGTAGGAGTTTTAATATATGTTGAATGTGAGTCTTTTGCTGGATATTTGTATTGCAAATATTTTTTCCACTTTGTTGTTTGCCTTTTCACTTTCTTAATGGTATCCCCTTGAAGACCTGAAATTGTTACTTTCACATTTAGTTAATTTTATCCATCATTTTACATATGGTTATTGCTGTTGTGTCTTCTTAAACATTATTTTTTCCTTACATACCCTAAGGTTATAAAGATATTCTCCTTTTTTTCTTCCCTAGAATCTTTTTTTTTCTTTCTACCTACTTTTATAGCTACAGTCCACCTGGAGTTGATTATTATGCTTGGTGTGAGGTAGGGATTTAATATTCATTTTCTTTCCATATAGATTTCCAGGTGCTCCACTACAGTTTATTGAATGATTCATTCTTTCCTC
Organism: Mormoops blainvillei; assembly: GCA_004026545.1. Lineage (NCBI taxonomy): Eukaryota > Metazoa > Chordata > Mammalia > Chiroptera > Mormoopidae > Mormoops > Mormoops blainvillei. Next base: position 82,784 of record PVJD01006008.1, on the reverse strand, counting down.
ACTGATGTGCCACTTTGTAAAAAATTAAAGCCCCAGATGTCTTTGCTGTATTTGGAATTGAGCTCAGTTCTGTATGTTAGTCCTTTTTCCTCAGTTGCAATAGTTCCGGAATAAAATTTCTTCTCACCATTGTCTGGCTCCGGTTTTCTCTAACAGCCTTGAGGTGACCTTCATGGGGTTAGCGTTATGAATCCAATTTTAATTTCTTTATTAGAAATCTAACTATTCAGATTTCCTATTTATGTTAGTGTCAGTTTTAGGGTTTTGTTTTTAAAAAGGACTTTGTCCTTTCACCTGCATTTTCAAAAAATATTTTGGGAATTAAGTTTGTCAGTTTCTCTTAAGATCTTTTTACATACCTGTAAGGTTGGAAATGATATTCCTTCCCCACTCCTTATATTTATATTTCGTAACATTTTTCTTTCAATCTACTTCATTAGAAGTTTGTTAATTTTTCTGATAGTATCTATTGTACATGTAACACAGGAGGTGAAGCCTGGGGATCTTGACTGTTCGTTCTGATAAGCTGAAAAATCCCCAAGGAGGAATGGGTGGAATAGACATTGCCTTTATTGCTTATATTACAGGAGCTCTGGCTGCAGCGGGCTGGCGAGCAGGACCGCACCCCGCCTACATTTGAGACTTATTTTAAGGGATCCCAGACAAAGGAGGCACCTGTCCTATGCATGACTCTAAACTACATTACCTCAGTGTAAAGAAAATATCAAGAAGTAGTCAAAGGACACAAAGCCACTACCAAAAGCTGATAAGTAGGAAGTTACAATACATTTCCCAAAAAAATACATTCCTTCTGGTCTGGGGGTGGGGAGTAGCCCTGATCAACCCTCAGTCATGGGAAGGGGAAGGGTCATGTCCATTGACCCCACAGTACCTTATTTTCTGATTTGTTTTCCCTTCATGCTTCCTTGAGTCTAATTTGTTTTTCCTCTTCTAAGTTCCTAAGATGAACACAGTCAGGGGTGTACAACCTTTTGGCATCTCTGAGCCACACTGGATGAAGAAGAATTGTCTTAAGACACACATTAAATACACTGTGACATGTAATCACAAAAAAAAATCTCATAATGTTTTAAGTAAATTTACGATTTTGTGTTGGGCCACATTCATGGTCACCCTGGGCCACATGCAGCCCACGGGCCATGGGTTGGATACCTCTGATTAGGTAATTGATTTTCTAACAAACATTGCTTTAGCTGCATCTCTCAAAATTTGACATATCAGATTTTCATTATCAATTAAAAATATTTTCTAGTTGCCGTCATAATTAGTTCTTGGATCCATAGTTGTTATCTTAAATTGGATCCCTGGAAACCGGATTCTGAGATGGAGGGCTGTATGTGGGAGATTTACTGGCGAGTGCTCTCCATACCCACACCTGTGTGAGAGAGATGGCACAGAGATCTTAGCCAATCTCCTGTGGAGTGCTGGTCCTGCCTTAGAACTTCAGGGGTGTCTGAGGAAGACAAAGCCTCTTGTACCTGTGCATCACTAGATACAGAATGTCCCTAGGGGAGGGGTGTAGCCCAGCCAGGAGGGCTCCTGGCAGGAGTTGGGTGAGAAAACAAATGGCAGGAGCAGCTGAGAAAATAAATTTTTGGGTCCTAACGTGGGAAGCTCCACATATACTTCAACAGCTTTTTAAAACTTCAGTTTCCAAGCAATGGGAATGCCCTGCTCATCTTTTTGTCATTGATAGCTAAACATGATTTGGATCAGAGAATACACCCAAATTTATTTCAATTTCTTCTATTTGTTGGCATTTGATTTGTGACTCAGTGTATGGTTCATTTTGGTAGATGTTCCAAGTACACGAGAAAACAATGTGTATTCTTCCATTATGGGATGTCTTGCTCTCTCTCTGTCAATTAGGTCAACCCTAATTGTGACATTTACATTTGTTACATCCTCGCCATTCACATCTTTCAGATTCTTACTCATCCCTTCCCCCCTCCAATTCTACCAGTTACTGAAAGAAGTGTGTTAAAGTCTTCCACTATTGTGGACTTCTATATTTTTCCTTTTAGCTTTAAAATTTTTAATTTTTACTCAATGATATTAGACATACAAATTTACACTGTTACATTTTCTTGTAGATTAACACTTTCGTTGTTAATGAAATGTTCTGCTTTAATTCTACTGCTATTTCTTGCCTTAAGCTGTACCATGTCTGATATTAATATGCTTTATTTTTACATAAGTTTTATTTTGATTTTGCATGGTATACATTTTCCGTCCTTTTACTTTGAGCCTTTGTGTCTTTTTATATTTAACATGTATCTCTTGTAAACAGCCTTTTGTTATTTTATATAGTCTGATAGTCTTTTATTTATACTAGTTAGACCTTTAATAATTTATGTAATTATTAATAGATAAGATTTTAATCTACCATCCTACTATTTCTTATGCTTGCTCTATGCCTTTGTTCTGTTCCTGTTTTTTTCTTTTTTTATCTCTTTTGGATTAATCAGCTATTTCTTTTATTAGTCTACCTTCCCCTCTAGTTGTTTTTTTTTTTAAAGAAAGATGTTTTTATGCTATTTGTTTGGAAGTTATCTTAGAGATTAAAACAATTATGCTTGACTTGTTCAAGTCTATTATAAATGAGTTTTTTAGAACAACTTAATTCCATTTACCCCCTCTTTCCATTTGTTATATTTGTCATGCAGTTTAATTCCATGCATATTTAAATCTCATCTCCACAAGACAATGCTACTGCTGCTTTGTATAATCAATATTCATTGGGATTATATAAATTTATTGTACTTTGCTCATTATTTCTATGTATTTTTGTGTTGCAGCCTTCTGCCGGACACATTGGAGAAAACCACTGCTGAGCATCGGGCTCATTCTTGGTGCTCTGCTTCCATTTGGCATCTTGGCCTCTCCAGGCCACTCTTGCAGCCTCAGATCCCAGTTGCCTTCCTAGCCCTGTAACGTCGACTAGAGCCCTGCTGCCTTCTCGCCCCTCGGCAGCTGCCCTCTGCCTCCCTCTCATCTCAAGCCTCGTACCAAGAATTGGCACATGCCCTGAAGATGAAATTGGAATGCAGAAATTGGGGTTACTTTTGGAAGATTCCCTTTTTTCTTGGATCTAGCACCCATATTCTACCTGGTTGTTTTGGTAGCTCTCCCGTGTCTTTAAACAATTAAAACCAAAGATCGTACCTGTTCTCTTAAGTTTTTCTTTAGCCACTATCAAAAGTCCTGTAATTGTACTTTTAGCACTTATGTTTTCTGGCACATGAGAAGCCTTGGTCGTTTAAGAAGCCAACTAGCATGTGACCGTGGGCCTTTTGCACTGGTCCCACAGAATACCTATCATGTACGCAGAGGGTTTGTAAAGGAGAGATTTATTTCTTACCATTCTGGAGGCTGGGAAGTCCAAGATCAAGGAGCTGGCAGATTGGGGGTCTGCCGAGAGCCTGATTCTTGGTTCATAGATGGTTGTCTTTTTGCTGGGTCCTTACAAGGGTCAAGGGAGAATTCTGGGGTCTCTTATAAAGGTATTGAACTCATTCAGAAGGGTTCCACCCTCATGACCTAACCGCCTCCCAAAGTCCCTTCCTCCAAATATTATCACCTTAGGGATTAGGTATCAGCCCAGGAATTTTAGAGGGACACAGACATTCAATCTATAGCACATGTGGTGCTTAAAGAGTCTGTATATGGAGAGAGATAATAGCTTGTTTTGTCCCAGTGAATCCATCGCCATCTCTTGACCCTCCTTCCCAATGGGCCTGTAGTGTGGAGAGACAGAGGGACAGCGCCTCACTCCACAGGAAGCCACCTCTCACTCCGCCGCAGCTCCAGAGTGACACGAATAATGTGGGGAATGATGGTCCAGGTGTGTCATTTAGGAACCTAGGAGGGCCCTCCAGCCTTAAAATGCCTTCTTACTCTCCCCCACCTCTGCTGATGTTGATGCCAGAAATCCCTTCAGCAAAGAACAGATTCCATAGCTAGAGGCAGTTTAAGTTTTCTAAAACTCAGAACACACGATAGGTGACATGTTAACTCCATTGAATGACAGATACTAGAGTTTTTAAAAGCAGGATTAAGGGGAAGAGAGAGGCTATAACAGAGGGAAAGAGGCAGAAAAGAGTAGCCCAGTCTGCCAATGTTTTGTAAATGTCTGTCTGTGTCTGGAGGACAGGGACAAGTGATCTTTCCACTGCCACATTAACCAGAGGGGCCAGGTGGCCTGACAGCCCTCATCTCCTACGTGGACCCACAGTCCTCAGCAGGTAGGGAACTGAGAGGTCATTAGCCAAGCTATCCTCCGATGAGTTTTACCCTATGACACTTCCTCTCATGTCACAGTTGGGGACCAGGGAAAGTCAGGTGGCAAGAAAAATGACCCCATTTTATGCTCCTTAGAGCTATGAGATTTTTCTCTTACTAATATGTCAGGGGCACAGCCTTTCTGAAAAATTTATTATAGCTGAAGCTGGTGTGCTGCGACGTATAAATGTTCTCTCCCCATCTGTTGTCTGTTAGCGTATGGTGTTCTATAAATACGTTAATTGGTGCCACTTTTAATTTCACTGTCACTGCTGTCTCTTTTTTGACAAGCTTATATTAAACTCTCTTATGATGGAACAAAATAAAACCACCTAGCCATAGGGGCCTATTTTGGAAAAAGAGGAATGTAAGAGCAGAAAATATATAGTCTTTTGTGGTGTTAAGACTCATCAGTGATAGTTGGCGTGAAAAATTTAGAATACAAATTCTTTCATAGATGTGGGTTAAAAAAATAAAACCAACCTTCCGGGAAACTACTGAAATGAGGCAGGTAAGGTAGAATTATCAGAACAGCTGCAATTTAAGAAAGGTGATGAAACCGATTTCAACTTCATTTTAACACTCATCACGTAATTCCTATTTTAGGTGCCTTTGGTTTTGGTAACATTTCAGAAACCATGTGGGTTTCTGTCTTCCTTAAAAGGCTGCAACCATCTGACGACAATAGAAACTTAACTAATGCAAGCGCCAATTTCAGGTGTCCCTCCAACTTGATAGAAATTGGTATTAATTGGTTGTATAATAGAATATATTCTTACGAATTCTCATCTTTTAAGAGCATTTAAGAACATAGCAGCCAATCATTTTAAAGGCCTACTGCTGTGTGCTCCAAAGTTTATAAGATCAGTGTTTTAGGATTTGTCAGATGGCTAAAATTTAGGGTATGATGAGACCCTGTGTTTCCAGATGAATTTAGACCGATACCATCGCAGGCCTGTTGACTGGCCATCAGTCAGGGCTCTACCAGATAAACAGACCCAGTGCTTATGAGGGCTGGCAAGGGGGACATCACCAAGGCAGGCAATTAAGAAGAACTGTCTGGAAACTCTCAGGCAGGGAGTAATGTTGCAATCTACAGGAGAAGTTTCTTCTTCCACTGGGAAAATTCAGTGTTCACTTAAGGCCTTCGGTGGGTTGGGTGAGGTCCACTCATGTCATCAAGGCCGATTTTCTTTCTTTAAAGTTAACTGACTGCTGTGTCAGCCATGTCTACAAAATACTTTCACTGAGACCAGTGTTGGATTGAATAACTGGGCAATGCAGTCTTGCCACATTGACACATAAGACTAACAGTTGAGCTTGAAAACTCTCCTCTGGTTTAAAAGGAGTTATCTGGAAGGGCCTTTGTGGTCTGTTCTCGTGTCCTAAATGGAGTCCTTTCCTGGGGTGTGAGAGAAAGCGCAGATCCTGTCGTCCTGTTCTCAGGGTTCCTAATACTTTGATAGGTGGACACTGGACTCTAAGGAAGAACTTTTTAATTTGTCATGAAAGTTTCATAGAATGAATATCCATATTCTTAGTCAACCACCGCCTTACCTCTTTGTCTTTGGAGAATGGGGTGTAGTAAAAAGGCCTTTGAGAATTTGTAATCTGTGCTTAGTCCCAAAGGATTCTTAATTCAAAAGACACAAGAATGAATACAATTTCTGTAAGTATGAGTTCCTTACTTATGGGCAACATTTCCTTTGGGAATAGAGAGGACAAAATGTGCACTTGGTCCATCAATTTTTATTTACCAGACACTTTCATTGTGGCTTCATATTTTTTTATAGCCGGAAAAATGTCAAATTAGATACAAAGAGCTTAGTTTGTTTAGTAATTTTATACTTTTAAGTATATACTATGCTGGAATGCACAAAAGAAGTGCAGTGAGAATGAATGCATCACGCTTCCAGTGAGAAAGAAAGTAACTTTGAACTTAGGTCTAAGTTCAAAGGAATAGACCGAGAGTCCTTTGTCACTAAACACTGACCCTTCAAAGGTGAAATACAAAGGGTAGTAATTACCCAGTTTATTTGTTAAGTGTAGTTTGTCAAATGGGATTGTACGAAGTCTCCTTCTTCCAAAAACTTTTTTGATCTTTTTATCTCTTGGGTAGCCTGAACTTCATCAAATATAACCTCAAAATGCAGGTTTTGTTGATCTGAATTTATTAAACACAAACTAAGACGCTTTGATGTTCCCTGAGCATGACAGATATTCCTTGTAAAACCCTTAGCTTTTTACTTTTTTAAGGCCTCCAAATTCTGTTACTGTCAGTGAAGAGGAAAAAGAAAGTTTAAATATTTTGATTTTTATTTCCAAAATAAAATTATCTTGAGATAATTCCAAGGGAAAGGAAAACAAGCAAGTTTGCAGTATGATTTATCGCCAGAATAAAAAGCAATGTTGTCCACATTCCGTGCAGATGGGAGTGAGCCCAGTTCACACCCAGCGAGCTAACAGGAGCTAGACTCACAAGGAGAGCCATCTGGGGGCAGCGAGGCCAGAGTCACGCTGCCTGACCGGACATTTTTCTCAGCTTGCGGTAGAAAAACTCAGGGACTGAAATCTGCTGCGTGGAAAGGAAAATTTTTATTCCTGTCCTTTTTGCCTTGATTGAGGATGAACTATAAATGGGAGCATTTGTATTTGGGCCTCTTGTAGCCATTTTCTTGGAAAGTAATACTCAAGTGTTTTCTTAAAACATCATTTGAAATTGAAAATGCAAACTCTGGGGCTAATTAGGTTATTGATGAGTGGTCTTCATGGGCTGGACCGAGACTGAGCGTTTGGGCCTTTGCCTGTGTTGGGGGAGGTATGGGCAGGCCTGGGTATGTTATTTCTGAGAAACCTTGGAGATGTGCCCCACAATTTTTCGGTTTTCACCTCCCTTCAGCTCCAGAACATTTGTCCCCACAGTGTCCCGGTGAGGCATGCTTCAGAGTGTCACAGTGTTAGGGAGGCCTGTGTTCAGTGAGGCTGGGCCCACTCTTGCCTTCAAACACCACTCAATGAATATTTTGCTGACAAGCTAAGCCAATGAGAGCAGTTCTTTATTTATAGGTGAAAATTGGCAATCACTGGGGTGTAGGTGGGGTCTCCTTTCTATTACAGTCATCTTCAAACTTGATTATGACAGATTCATTTTTGCATTTAACTTAGAGCACACCTGCATTTGTGTATGTGAGCACACACTTGCACAGCAGACTTAAATAAAATTTCACAGACCGGCCTCCCTTGTTTTCTGTGATTTGTTCTGATATTTTTTATCCTGTCCTATCCTATCCTGTCCTGTCCTGTCCTGTTCCGTCCCATCCCATCCCATCCTATCCCATCTCCTCCCATCCTATCCTATTCTATCCTATCCTGTCTTTATCCAAAAGAGCCATGACTCATTAAATTAATTTTATGACATTTTAATGTCTGGTAGAAAACACTAGATTTACTTGTAGAAAATAAAGTCACTGGTGGTTCATTTTCATGAACATTGGCAATGAAAGAAACCCTTCTGTATTGAATAGCCTAGGGCCCACAGACACTTTGATTTCTGATAACACACCCAGTCCTTTTCCTCCCACTGTCAGATGGATAAAGGGGAGAAGAGGTAAAGATATGCTCTTTCAGTAAGATACAGATACACACGGAGATGCATGTATTTCTTTATTTTTTCCGTGCGTAGTCTCCAAACTTGGCTTTCCTTTCCCTAAAGTGGGATAAGAAAGGGAAAGAAGAAAGTTAGTGTCAGTTTAAAGTGGACAGTGCATGAACTGGTGCTGGGTATAGGGACTCTTTTCACAACTCTCACACCTCCTCCCAGCTGGCAGCAAACAGAAATTGCCACCAGACAGAACTTTGGGGAGACTAACTAATTGCTGATCTGGGTTAACGCCTTGATGTGGTATTAATTTGCTCTCCATGGTCAATTCTGGTAGACATTCTAAAAGACCCTAGAAAGGAAATTATTTGCTTACTTTTCCTGCATTGTTAGTGGCGGTCCGTGGGGTTTTCAGAAACAACTTTCAAAGGAGAATGCCGTTTGGCTCACAGTCCTATTTATTTTTGGGTTTCCAGTGTCTGGACTTCTTTATTAAAGGCTGTCAACCTAAGGTTTTAACCACAACGATTTAGCACCATGTTTTTAAGAGAAAGTCAAATTGGGGTTATTGAGAGTTAAAAATCTTTGAATCTCCCTGTAGGACTCTGTACAGACACTTGTTTTGCTACTGTCTCTTGCCTGTGTGAGCCAGGTCTCTGCAGGCCAGCTCGACCAGAGGAAAACAAAGTAAACCTCACCAACGGTGGCTGTCATAACCAGCGGCCCCACCAGACAAACCTCTTTTTTCCCCCCTTTAAATTTTTGTCTGTATTTGACATTTTGAATCACTCCAGAAGATGGAATTTTTTTTGTTGTTGTTGTTGAAGCTACTGGGTAAGAATCTCCTACCTACTTTCTCTGGAAAAAGTCCCAGACACCCCTTGTCACTTTGCCCTTGTCCCAGGAAAATACTACTCTTCCCATCTGCTCTGGGTCATGACTCTGAGTACTGTAGCTCACATGGCCCCAAGTGTGGACAGTATCCAGTGTGGAGGCAAATAGCTTAACCAGGGTGCCAGAGCACAGTGGAGTCGAACTCACATGTTACAGTAGCCCTGAGACCTGGCCTAGCTGGACTGTTAGCCTGCAACGGGCCTGCCTAGACTTTAAAACTCAGATGAAATGAAATGCTCAAAACAAGATGTTAGTCACTTAGTAAATGCAAATATGGAGATTCTTGAAGGAGGCAGTGGTTGAAGTGTTAGAAGCGGGCTTGTCAAAAAAAAGAGTCTGTTGTCATCTTTGCCTTGCCTAATGGATAGGTGGGAACCAACACTGGGATATAATTCCCAGGCTGCTTGTCTGTCTTTATATCTCAAAATAGTCACCATCTACTTTTTGGTTCCCCCAAGAGTTGGCTCCGATGCTTATCTTTTTTTCCCCCTATGTATCCAGTCCTTTCTTTTTAAAAAACTGATTCTTTCCTTCTTGTGTGCAGACATGTTAAAAATATTTCCCATTTTCGAGCCCCACCCCTCTTGACTTCTCCTCTTCTTTCCACCAACGGTTACTTCTTCTTTCTAGCTGTAAACTTCTCTAGGTCTGTGCTTGTCAACTTTGGCAAGCACCAGAATTATCTAGAGAACTTGTTAAAGCAGCTACTGGCCTCCATCCCCAGAGTTTCTGATTCAGTACGTTTGGAGTGGGATCCAAAGGCATGAATATTAGTTTCTATCTTGCTTCCTTTTTGCTATTGCAGTTAGTCCTCATGGAAATGTAAATAAGTAACAGAGATGATTAGAATTAGGGTTACTTCTATGTCTTTGTATCTGAAGTTGACACAAAATTGACATAATTTTCCACCTACATTTGAGATAGTTGCTGAAAAAGTCTTGGTATTATAATTTTTTACACAATGCACAGCTCATTGGGTCTTTCAAAATTATTAATTAAATGTTTCCGTTGTGCACAGCTATTAGAAGAGAAAAATCATCAAAATAATTTAGCACAATTTCTTCTGTGCTAAAGGAAAGGCCATTTGAGGGGCTGGAACTCTACTTTCAACATTAAAGCAACACTGGTTTTAGCCTTTGTCTAATCCCATTCAAGTTGCTGAAACAGAATACCATAGACTGTATGGATTAAAAAAAATTTATTTCTCACAGTTCTGAAATTTGAGAAGTCCAAGATTTATGTACCAGCCAGTTCAGTTGAGGGGGAGAGCTCTGTTCCTGGTTTACAGATGGCTGCCTTCTTGCCACGTCCTCACGTGGTGGGAAAAGATCGTCTCTCTCACGTGTCCTTTATAAGGGCACTAATTCTATTTGTGAGAGTCCCATCCTTAGGACCTAATTGCCTTCCAAAGGCCCCACCTACGAATATCTTCATTTTGGGGATTAGGTTTCAACATATGAATTTTGGAAACACGTGTGCTCACTTCATAACAACCTCCTTTAGGAGGTGTATGGTAGGGGGTTTTCTGAGAGGGGATCATTTCAAATAAAAATATGGACTTCATAGACGATTAAATTTTTAGGGTGATTTCATCTGATTTTAGTTCATGTTGCCAAATATGGTATATTTACAACTGGAATTTAAAAGAACCTATCAAAAGCGCATTATATCTCTGTCCTGAGAAAGCCGAGCCTTTCTCATTGTTTCCTGTTCTTACTCATGGATAACCCTCCAAAGTTATTGAGGCTTAACGAAAATCTGTCTTATGGTGATTTAGCGGTTTCGTTTCATGTCCTTGTCAGTGTGGGATGGGATGTGGATAAAGATAAATGATTCTCAGCTTTGGTAGTTCCCTTAATATACTCTTTCTATAAATGAAGAAAATCATTAGGGAGTGGCTCTGTTTTCTCCAGGGTGACCAAGCTCTAACTCATTTTATCTATCTACAAATTTCAGTTTTAGAGTCATGTTATGGCCTGTGACTTTCTTATGAACTCTACTGTTTGGCATTAGACAATATTTGGGATTTCTTCTTTTCCACATCAGATTTGAGAGTCAGCTACATAGCATGAATAGCCACTTTTCAACTGTATGCACCATCATGGGTAGATTTTCTTCCTTAGTCCTTTGATTGCACTGGGGAAAGTCCTGACTGTTTCCCCAGAGCAAAAACCCTGAGCTGAGGGCATGTTTGTTGTTCAAGGGACAGTAAGGTGAGCATTTATGGGTCGGGGTGAGTTGAGAGGGCATGTAACCTGCATGGCAGTAGACATTGGAAGACCTTCATAAAAGCAGTCAGGGCATGAGTATAGGTGTTTGTTATCAAAACCCACAACATGGGGTATATTTAATATTATTTACATGTAGACTGTGTTTTTATTCCTTACTGATTTTAATCATAGGTTAGCTCATCTCTTGAAACTCCAAAATCTTTATTCACTTTTGTTTTGGCAGTGGCTAACTCAGCCTACAACTCTCCTCTTGACTGTGGTATTCATTTTGTAATATTTATTGACTCACATAAAAACAAACATGGGAAATAATTTACAAGGAGTCCATATTTAGATCATATGCTAATGCTTTCCAGAATTTCATACATTGGTTCTAGTAGAAATAAATCAAAATCCATTTCTTTAAACAAGTGAAGCACTTACTTGTTTCTATAATACCTCTCAATACTTTCAGCAGATTTCGTAGCTCTCTGAGAGATTGATTTTTCTTGCTCAGCTGCTGGGGCTGAGTCACATTTCCCAGCCCTCTTTGCAGATAAATGTGGTCATGTGACTGATTACCAGCCAATAGGATGTGAGCCGAGGCAAGTGACTAAATCTCCAAGCTCTTGCCCTTTTAAGGGCAAACTTGGAGGAAAAATGTGGATGACAGTGGAACCACAAGAGAAAAAGGGCATAGGTCCCCGAATTATTTCTTGAACGAGGCTCTTGTTGATCAGAAACATCCATTTCAGAATTTTCATGAGCAAAAATGAACCTCAGTTATATTCATCTGGTGAGAATTGGGCATTTATCTGATTATCTACTGGCAATTCCTTAACCAGTATGATAGCCCTGGGTTTCTGGCTCGGATTCAGTCCTCAGTGTTCAGTTCCTAGAACAACACTGTTGTTAACATGATCTTCGGAATCAACATGATCTTCGGAATCACGTAGACCTAGGATGAGATCCTTTTACTAGCTATGTAGATATTTAAAATTTCAGAACCACAGCTTCTTCCTACATAAACTGGAGGTAGGGTTCTTGTGAAGATTAAACAGAAAGTACTTTGCACAATGTCTGGTATATAACAGTGAATGATGGGATGGGAATTATATTTTATTTTTATCTTTTTGACTTTAATGGAAAAATGGTTCTGTTTAGCGATTTTTAGCTATTTTCTATATGACTTCTATTATTTATGGTCAGATAACACGCTATGCATTTCTACCTGATTGGCTCTTTTCTTCACATAGTTTTCTCTGTCTAAACATTCTTTTTTACCTGGAAGAAATATCCTTCAAGGTCTAGCAAAAATTACCAGCTGTGGCAGATTTTACTTTCCAAAAATAGCCACAGCACTATTTCTGATCCTGCAAGCTCTTCCAGAAACCTTAATATTTCTCCATCAAGTGGTGGACAGGACTTGGTGACCATGTCAATGAATAGAACATGGTAAGATGTACGTTGCATGATTTCTTAGTCCAGGTCATAGGTCATTAGGTGTGTGTATTCTCTCTCTCCCTTCCCTTAAAATCCAACCACTGTGTTGTGAGGGAGCCCAGGTAACATAGAGATGCTACATATAAGTGTTCTAGTTAACAGTCCTGGGTAAGGTCCCAGGACATAATCAGTATTAATCTCCAGAAAAGTGAATGAATGAGCCTTTGAATGATTCTTGTTCTGAACCTTCGAGCCTTCGAGCAGCCCCAGCTGACGCTGAGTAGAGCAGAGATGAGTCACCCCTACTGGCTCCTGAAAAAATTGCAGATTTGAAAATAATGTAAATGTCATCATGGTCTTAAGTTGCATAGCTTGGGTATGGGTTGTTAAACAAAAATCAGGAGTGGAAACACCTCCCCTATGAAGCCACCCATTTGACCTCTTGGTGTTCTCCCTTGCCCAGAATTAATCACTTTTCTCTGTGTTCCCTTAGCATTTCATTTATGTTTCTAGCACTTGACCATTTGTAAAAATTTATGAAATTCTTGAGGGTAATGATCAAAGCTTGTCCTTTTTTTGTATTACTTGTAGCACCTAATACAGCGCCTGGCATAGCACAGGCACTGGGCACACGCTTATTAAATAAATGATACCTCAATTGTCAGGGTTACCCTGCCACGTAGAGAGATTTCCACTCTGTTAACTCTTGGTGTAGGATGGCACCAGGAGGGCAAGTAAGTCACCTGAAACTCAAGGATGGTGGCAAGGATTTGTAAAGAGAGTTGATGGGAAAAACCAAAGGAATGATAAGAGAGAATGTCTAGCCATCATTACTCCATATTTGCTGGTCTTCTCTGGGACTCTATAAAGCAATTTATCACTGTGATCATTGCTGTCAAAGGGTCTAAACATCATGGGGCTTTGATTATCTTATCAAAATATCCTTTGTAGGGAGAATTCTTAAAGTGTTTAGAGGCCTGCAATGAGTTTCGATGATGCTCTCTTTAACTAGATTACAGAAGGGTTTCACAAATGTTCTGCTATGCTTAGAAAGCATAGCTCTCATATTCCATATCTGTATTCTGCACTCTGACATTATCAACTTTGCTACAAGGAAACACATGTGCATTTCAAAAGCCTCGCGATCACTTTTATTTCTCATAAACTGAAAGCGCACTTAACTGAAAGCCTGGAGTCCTGAGTTTTCATCCTTGCCCTGCGGTTGACTGGGTGCGTGGTCCTGGGAAAATGCTTTTTTCCCTTCAGGTTTCCATTTTCTCATTGATGAAATGAAGATTGATGGTGTCTGGGGACATGTTTAAGCCTAGTGCTTCTACTCAAGAGCAACATCATAGCACAGCATTTTTATAGACACACATATGGAAACTCAAAGTGCTTACGACTTCCTGACCCATACACAAAATCGAGGGTATAGGGAACATTAGGATTTTGAAGTGATGGGTACCTTCTCAGAGGCTGACAAGACCAGCCTGTTCATCAGCTATTATTTTTGTGGGCTGCAACAGTACATTGTAACAACTAAGCAATGGCGCTAGAGCGACACTGTTCTGAGGAGGAAATCGTGGCAGTGTTACTGGGGGTGCGTCTTTGATCTGCCATAACAGATCATCTAACTGTTACATTCACTGAGCTGTAAGATGGGGAAAATTTTTATGACTTCTTTAAAGCTAAATTTGTTTTAGGTTTGTCTTTAACAGATACTTAAGGAAAGGTTAAAAAATCACGCAGGGTTGCATTTTGAGACAATAAAGAATACCCAGTGATGTGATAGAGAAAAATCTATCTAGAGCAGGACTCCTTTTTTTCCCCTGGTGTCCTCCTTAAAGGTGTTCTGAGTAAACCAGAATGGAACTTGTCTCTGTATAACATTTTCCAGTTTTTCCGGGCAGTCAATAAAACGTTACATTGCTACCATCACTTTTTCTCACACGATCTAGGAGATTTTTCTTTTTTGACATTTTTAATGTTTAATCCATTATGGAAGTTTTTTTTACCTCTTGCATTTTGCAATTACCAATAATAAGAAGTGAAATGAAAGTTTGTTTAAAAACCATATAACAAGAGTATCTTAATAGGATACTAAATAACTAAATACATGGCAAGTTGCGTGGCATATATTTGATGGTTTGGTGACAGTAGATCATTTTAGGTTTCATTCTATACCTTCAAAGTCAGGTCACCTTAGCCCATTTCTGTTTCCTCATTGCTCCTGTGCTCACATGTTTATATGTTTTTGTAACTTTTGTGTGTATTTTAGCAGAAACAAAGATTATAAAATAGGCTTCAACAACTACATTGAAATGTTTTCCAAGGCACAGGATGCCCACCTAGTATTTCCACAGCACAAGTGCAATGAGTAGTTCTTTTGTGCCAGAATCACAGACTGATCCTCCAACTTTTTCCCATTTTATGTTCTTGCTAACATGGACCTTTATCTACCTTGTGTTTTTTTCAACAAAAATAAAATTCTTAACTGAGTTCATTTTCATGACTGACTATAAAATTTTTATTTTCAATCCTACCTGTTAACAGAGGAAAACAGCCCTTCCTTGTCCGTTATGCTTGGAAGAAATTGAATAAAAACAACAAACAATGTAGCTACTGGAAATATTGAATTAACTAAAAAAGAAGAAGAAGGTATTGAGTCCAGTCTTAAATTGTGTAAGATTCTCAAATAGTTCTCAAATTTAATCCTTAATTTAATTTTTAAAAATGCTGTGTTTTTCTAAAACACTTCTCCCTCTTTCTCACCCCCTCCACCACTACTCTGGGAATTCCTTAGCAATGGAGACCTTTCTTTGGTAGAATTTTTATTGTGTTCATTTTAGATATGTGTTATTGTGGGACAATGGTAGATTAAATAAGAGAGAAGTGCCTAGGGAAATCTTTATTATTTAGAACTATTAATTTAGAGTAGTATTATTATTGTTATTCTTAAATACTTAGATAATTTTCTTTCTTTTTAAAAGATTTTATTTATTTTATTTTTAGACAGAGGGGAAGAGAGGGAGAAAGAGAGGGAGAGAAACATCAGTGTGTGGTTGCCTCTCATGTGCCCTCTACTGGGGACCTGGCCCGCAACCCAAGCATGTGCCCTGACTGGGGAATCGAACCAGCGACCCCTTGGTTCACAGCTGACACTCAATCCACTGAGCTACACCAGCCAGGGCTAGATAATTTACCTGATTAAATTTGTCTGTTATAAAGAATCACTTTGATAAACATCACAGGATGATAGAGTAAGGCAATCCTCCTTTTAGTACTATAAAGTTTTATTTGAATGGGTTTTTTAAATCAAAGATCAGTCCTGTCCTTAGAAGTTCACAGGCAATTCCCATTGATTTATATGCAATTCTTGTGTGTTTTTAAGAGTGATGAATGATTTAGTGTAATTGTTTAAAAAGATTACGTATTTGGACTGGAGATTTGATACTGGAGAGAGATTATATGTATCAGATGAAATTGGTCGTGGAAGGTCGTGATGCTTCCTGGGTGATCAAATGTTCCTGAATGTTCGGCTTCTGTCTCTAGGAGGAATACTGTTTGCGGGGGATTCTCTATCACATGTGCTCTGGTTTCACTGTCTCTGGGGCAGGGATACAGTCTACCGCTGTGGAATTTATAATGAGTTATTATATGTAGAGGCTTAGAATCCTGTCTGGCATAGAATAAGCACTATGTAAATGTTAGAAATAATTATTGCTAACCATTCCAGGACCAGCTCAAACGACTCACCAACTAGGTATGATGGAAATGGAAAGTATGCATTAAATCAGTGTCAGGAGGAGGGAAGGTGTATGTTAGCATTTGCTATGTAACACAAAAGTCCAAAATTTAGTGCTTTACAAATAACAACTGTTTATTTAGCTCATGAGTCTCTGGGTCATCCAGTTGGACAATACTCAGCTCGTTAGTTTTTCTCCTTTTGGCTCTGTGTTCTCAAGCATCTGAGATCAGCTGCTAGGTCATCTGGTGCCTGGCTAGTCTCTGACGGGCTCAGCAGGGATGGTTTGTCTTTGCTCCACAGGTAGGGTGAGCAGGGTTTCATGGTGAGGACAGAGGAGCAAGTCACAAGCAAAGTCATGAAGAAGAAGCCAGATTGGTCAAAGTGCTGCAGCTCTAACCCAGATGCAGAACCAGAAATAAACTACCTCTTGATGGGAGGAGGTGGAAGATCACACTGGAGAGGGCATGGATAGAGAAGGGTGAAATACTTGGCCATTTTTATAATCCGCCACACAGAGTGAGGTGGCTGATGTGAACGCTGGAACAGAGCAGGAATCAGAAGACATGAATGTGTGTATGTGTGTTTGTATATGTAAGTGCGTGCATTTGGGGGCATGGAGCTTGTGTCTGGTGTAAAGGAGGGAAGCGTAAATAATAACTCCAGAGTCATGATTGCAAATAACTTAGAATATAGGGGCACGATATAGATAAATTGGAAATATAGTGGGAGAAAGATTCACCTTTCAATGTAGAGAGTCTGAAGTAAAAGTGAGATGTTTAGGAGAAAGTCACAGGTCCAGAAATTCAAAGAAAAACCAGACCTACATATTTAGGATGTAAACAACAACCAAAACCAGTCGTTTCCCCCCAGCGAACATCCACTTTTCCCTTCTGGAGGCCACAATGATATGATTTTCTTTTTGGGACCCCCTTCCAACTCTTAGTTCATGTGATTTGGATAAAACTAACCCCGGCCACTTGACACCTAAGCCTGCCAATCAGTACATTCCAACGCTCCGCGCACAGTGATTGGGTTAGAAATGGCACCTGACCAAACTCGGTCTAATAAAGCTAAATTCCAGCACTTTTGCTGGAATCATTGGAGTGTTTCCTCTACTGGAGCAGTTGGAGCAGCTGAGCTGGGAGGCCAATGAGCTGTTGGAGCCCATCTTACCAGTGGAGTCAGCCCAGGAGCAGAGCCAACAGAAACAAAAGCAGAACTCTGTGTGTGTGTATGTGTGTGTGTGTGTGTGTGTGAGAGAGAGAGAGAGAGAAGAAGAAGAAGAGGAAGAAGAAGAAGAAGAAGAAGAAGAAGAAGAAGAAGAAGAAGAAGAAGAAGAAGAAGAAAGAATACAATTTAGACCTCTAATCCAGATGTGCCTGCAGCTACATGTACCTCTAAGACTTTCCATTTCAGAAATCAATGAATTCCCTTTTTTACTTGAACTAGTTTGAATTGGGATTCTGTCATATGTTGCTATTATGAAAGAAAAAAGAATATAAACTTAGAAAACAATTATATTTATGGGCTGATGAAAATTTAAAGAGTATTAAAAGCCTACAGAGATAAGAAATCCATGAAGGCGGAGACTAACAGAAAGGTGGAGGGAGTGACAGCAGCACTGAAGTTGTCCCAGGTCTGGGAGCAAGGACTCCACACAGAAGCCTTGACTTGGGGGCCAGGAAGACTCTGAGGGAGTGCTGTTGGCAGCAGAGAGGAGGAGAGGAAGGTGCATGGCCAGGAGTGAAGGAAGGAGTGGGTGAGTTCCTTTTTCCGTAAAAGAGACTCCTAGTCACTTGGGCTTGAAACCTTGGAATCAACTCTCCTGCCTCCCCCTGCCACAGCCCACACATCCAAACAGTCATCTTGTCCTGTAAATTCTTCCTCCACAATTACTCTTGGACTCATACCTTCCTTTGCA
The DNA here is from genome assembly GCA_004026545.1 of Mormoops blainvillei. Taxonomy (NCBI): domain Eukaryota; kingdom Metazoa; phylum Chordata; class Mammalia; order Chiroptera; family Mormoopidae; genus Mormoops; species Mormoops blainvillei. Next base: position 64,668 of record PVJD01006008.1, on the reverse strand, counting down.
TTCCCACTGCCAACAACTTGGCTCAGGTGTCCCGTAGTCCTTTCCTGGAACCTGCGAAGGCCTCCTGGCCACTGCCGTGCCTGCGATCTTTCACTTCTGTCATCTATTTTTTATTCTGATGCCAGATTATGTGTCCTAAGGCTCAGTTCTGATTGTGAAATAGCCACACACAGTGAGGGGGCCCAGGACTGGGAGCCCGGAGCCAGCTCTGTCTTGCTATGGGATCTTGGGAAAGACTTGCAGCTCTCTAGGTGCAGGGTTCCGATCCTTGAAATGAGGGGTTAGACTAAGTGCTCTGACATGCATTGCTTTCCACTGCCTGTAAAAAAAATTTCCAGCCCTAATTTGGCGCTTTCAGCCTTAACTCCTTTAATATACCTTTACCTTAGCCAAAATGCAATACTTTTTGTTCACGAATAGCTCCACGTCCCCCCACCCCACCCTCTAACTTGTACCTCCCTACCTCTGTTAATTTCACCTCAAATCCTTGGTCTTTCCATATAGAAATTCTTGTCAACCTCTCAGGCCAAGTTCGAATGCCATCTGCAACACTTTCTGAACTCCCAGCTGAGAAATGCCTTACCGCCATCTTCTGTGTCAGGATGCTTTCTGTGTTGTATTGTTTGAGAATATGTCTTTCTTCCTGGCAAATTATCAACAACTTGAGCATCTAATTTCAGTCCTATTCATTGTTGTAGCCATCAAGGAATTTAGAACAGTAATTAATACTCAGTAAATGGTTGAACGAATGAAGACACATGCTTTATTGCTGTGTGGCTAACTCTGCCATCTTGTGAAGCTGCCCAAAGCAGTCTGATGTTGTAGGTCTGCTGAATAAGGTTATGGAATAATTAAAAAGTGGCCTTTAAGCTTCTTGGTAGGTACTGGAGCAAGTTCTGACCTCATTCCCTCGCAGGCCAAGCACACGTGAGCAATGTGAGTGTTGGGCAGAAGTCTCACCGGGGCCCCATCTCTAGCCCCACGATGAGGCCGGTCTAGCTGACCTTGTTCTCACTGTTTACAAGAAGAGGAAGAGCATATTCTGGCAAAACAGAGTGGCCCCCACATGGTTTAGCTCTTGACAATGGAGAAGCATGTGGATCGGCTAGTCCGGAAGAATGCGGCAAAAATAGAGAGAAGGGAGAAAAGTCTAGAAGAAAATTGTGGGTAAAGAGTGGGGAATATGGAGATGATAATTATCCCCATAATTTCTTTTTATAGCAATATTATCAAGCCCAGATCTGTAAACTTGTTGACATGTTGCGGTGAGACTGAGTATTGACAAAGCCAGTGCCCATAGCCAGTAGCTAGAATTATGTGGCTCTCTCCTACCTTACGCGTGAACCTTGAGACCTTCCTCCGGAACGCTGGGTTTCACAGTGCTGAGGGGAAACGGGCAGCTGTACTTGGGTGAACCTTTGTTGCCTCGTTATTGGCTTCCCCTGTCCACCCACAGCAACTTAAATCATTAAAATCCCGTATAATTAAAATTTCATCCAAGCTACACCAGTTATGTTTGCTGGCCACAGTGGGGTGTATAAATATCTTAGAAAAGAATAAAGACAGAGGCTGCTTCCTGCCGTGGTTTCTCCCCTTGCACAGGAAGCTGTCTGCTATCAACAGCCCTGTGAAGCCTGAACTCGCTGCTCCCACCAGCCCTGCTCTGACTGGACCCTTGTTTTGTAGGTTTATTGACATGGCGTAGGTCTAACGGTGACACGTTGGTGGCGGGGGAGGATGTCTTTGCTGGGCTCATTATAGGACTCAGACTCTCTCTTTTATTTTTTTTCTGTCTTTCTCCCTCCACTCTTGTCTCTCTCCTTTCCTCTCTTCTCTCTCTCTTCCCTTTTCTTCCCTTCATTTCTCTCCCTTCCTTCTCTCTTTTTTTCTCTCTCTCCATTTAAAAGTTGATCTCTTGCTTTTGGTTATGTTTACATTAAACTATCTAAATAAGTGCTTTATTGTCTCATTTCACTGGAAAACAAGAGTTTATTTCCCTTCCTACCCATCCTCTCTGCCAATGTTAGATTAATTTCTCTGAAACACAACTTGTATTGCTATTTCATTGTTCAAAATTCCACTGTGGTTTTGCATTACTCACAAGATGATGTTAAGAGTCTTCTGTAAGTTCATTCACTGAACAACCAACTTTGAGCATGCCACGTGCCAGGCACTGTCAGGAGCTCCCTTGTTATAGATTCTACAGCAGCTCCAAGGGGTCATGAAGGGATTAGCCTGCAGGCTGGTCCCTAGCATGGGTTTCTGGAGTCATCTGATTGTGGCCGCTGTGTGTCGTGGGCTGTGTGTGTCTCTAAGTCATAGAATAGTTTACTTGGTGTGGGGTGTCATTGTATTGGTGATTTTGCTGTACCTCATCTCAACTGAGATGCTTCAGATCAACCTGTGACTTTGGGTTCCCATGTCGCAGGTGCTGAGATACGGGTATGAGTGCAAGTAGTTTATCTGAGAGATGGTCCCATGGGCTTGAGACAGGAAGGGAGCAAAGCAGCCAGAGCCTACGTCCTGTGTGGAACTCGGGGAAGAGGTGTAGAGTACACCTCAGAGTTACCCCAGTAGAGGCTCCAGGAAGCTGGGCACTGTCTGTCACATGTCCCCAGAAGTCACAGGTTGAAAGTGGTTCCAGGGGCCTGAACTTTTGCTCGTACCTGCTTCTCTGCATGTCCTGAGTGCGGTAGAAGGCCCCAGAGCCACAGGTATTGCACCAGGCTGTCTTCCCCACGAGAGGTGAGGGCTGTGGGGATAAGACAGAGGACCGAAGGATTTGCTACAGCAGGGGAGATCCCTGTTTTGTGCTTTTAGAGTACCTTGTACAGTTGATTCTCAATAGTTGTGGTAGTTATGCTGCATGAGGTCACCGTGAACACCAGATTAGTGAGTACTGAATCACTGCTCCTAGAGGAAATGCAGGGCTAGGTACCTGTGAGCCATTAGTCAACAGGTGAATACACAACCTTGTTTTATGTGGTTCTGTTGAAAGACAGTTTATTTAATATATATTGTTCATTAATATTGGACTCAAGGCCAATAACATATAACTCATGCCTGATGAGGCTTGTCGAACACTTGCTATGTTCCCTGCAAAGTACATCACAATGTTTTGCTCTTAGGAACACTAGAAAGCACTTCAGGACTATGCTTAGGGACCACTTACACAACAAAATCACAACAAAAAGCACAAAAATGTGAAAAATGTGGAACTAAGTAGACCTCAAAAAGGGCACCTTTGCAGTGTGAGAGCTGAAACGAGCAAGTGGATGCCTTGGGACAACTCGGCTGGGAACATGTGCACCAGAGAAGCACATTTTGTGCAGCTCTGCACATGTTGGGAATGATCATAAAAATGCTTGAGTTTTATTCATTGCAGGTTGCAAATTCATTTTATTGAGCAGTTGAATTAGCAAATACAGAAGCTGTGAATAATGAGAATTTACTATATCTTGGCTTAGGACAAATGTAGTAAAAGTCTACCATAATTCTTGGTGGGGGTCTATAAAACTCAGTCATGTTAAGTATGGCCTTGTGTTATTGGGAGGCTAAAGACATGACTACGGCAGGCCTATGCAACCAGTCAGAAGTCTGTGAAATAATTATCAGTCTACAAGCAGCCATTTAAAATCACCATTCAGTTATGCTGCTTGATCAAAAAACATTTTTGAATTAGAATAAGTTGTTTCTGGAAAATCTGAATTTTTCTGGAGACACAAAGAGGTCAGTGTCTACATTAGATGAATATTCATAGGATTATTTAACTGTATATCTTGGGTCACCTTTTAATGTGTTGTACATGGAGGAAGGGGTTAGAAATATGACCTAGTGTGGGAATAAGAAAAGGAAGCAAGAGATATTAATTTGTAAAGTAAGCTAACAAGACATGAATTTTACATTCGTGTGACTACATTTATATATGAAAATAAAAAATGTTTATACATAAATATGTATTAGACATGCATATGTTAAATGTAAGCTAAGCCAATTAAGGCTGAATGCTGTATTTGCTGGAAGCAATGGAAAGTATTAGGCAAAGGGAAGTAGGTTTTATGGCTGACTTTGACCATTTCTAAATGGCATATGGTTGGGTGCCATTGGATTGAAAATTAGAGAAATGAAAGTGCTAAAAATGTTTCAATTTCCATTTGAAGGATTTTTGGTTGCTCTTGTCTATTGTCTCTAAGGGCTTAATTATGGCCAATGCTTGGTTATGGTATGGAGAAAATGAGGAATTATTTATGGATAAATTTTGAGGAATATACAATAATAATATGATAAAGTGTGATAATAACATCAACTGTGAGTTTTTGTTCATCAAATCCTGCTAAATGTTTCACAGTGTTTCAAAATGAATGCATTCATTCATTCATTCGCTCACTCATTCGTTGATTATATACAGAATGGTCACACTGTGCCAGGTGGACTTCAGGGTATTGGGGATACAGTCATGAAATAAACGTGTAGCAACTCTTACCTTTGTGGAGCTTACCCAGTAGCAGGGAGAGACAGACACTGAATGAATATACACTTAGCACAGGATTTCAGAAGCTGGAAAGAGCAACGGAGAAACACAGAGTAAGGAAGAGAGATAGGCCTCCTTTTCTGCTTCAAGTCTTCACTGTCCTCCCGTTCACGCCAGCCACTGCTGCCAACACCAGTCCTGCAGACTTCGGCCAGCTCTGCACAGAACTCTGTCCAGAACTCTGACAATGAGCCTGGGACACTCCAGGCAAGGGCAAAGGCCCTTCAGCGGGGCTGGAGTGGAAAGCGTGAGAAGGGGCTTAAAGGAGAGGCAGACAGAGAGATGAGGGACACCCACATCCCATCCCATGGGGCCACCGTTAAGACTTGGGTTTTGTTCCAAGTAAGATAGCCAACTTATTCTCAGAAATTCTGTATGCTTTGCCAATCCTATATTTTACTTTCTTGTTTTATAGTTACATAATGCTTCTGGATCCCCATTTTTACAGGCAGGTAAGTTGAGTCTTTTAAAAATATTGTTTACCCAAGAGCTGTATATTCTTACCAGGTTCGTTGGGTGGCTAATAAAGTGGTAAGTCCTTTGAGGACTGTACTACAGGCACTGATTTGCCATGGTCACGGACGTCGATCGTAGAGTATCGCCCCGACCTTCATTTCTTGAACAAACGTTTACTGAGCACTACTATGTGCATGGCACTGTGAGAGAGCAGGAAGACCCAAGACTTCCAAACCTGAGAATGTGGCAATGCATGAAGAAACCCAATTCCTGGACGTTTTCTATTTAAATATTCCATATACAGTGTGTCTCACACATTATTTCTTTTCACTTTTATGGGAAGCATGTCCACATATCAAAGCATACTCCTGCTTACTTCAAATCCCATAAGCCCTATTTCTATTGTCAGCAACCTTACATCTCTAATTTATCTCTGCTGACTACAAATTAAATTCCCCTTGGGGGTATTTTTTAAGAGAGGTGGTGGTGGAGGGAGGGAAAGTGACTTCAGAGTGGGGATTCTTCAGTGAAAATAATGAATAAATTACCATGGCTTGAAAAATATGGAAATTAACAAAATCATGTAGATCAACACTGAACTCTTCTACTTACTGTGCTCATTCAGTGTCACAGGGCTCCTTTAAGGGCACACATGCTCAAGAACGTCTTCTATCTTGCTCCGAAGATTGTCTCCTTTGTGGCTTTAGACTTTTTTGACCAGCCTCACCTGTCTTGGGTATGGTGTCTCTGTCTCTATTTTGAAAGGTCTTTTTTGTATTGTACCCTTCACTGTGTAGGGAATGTTTGTGACCGTGTTGTGTGGCTCTCATTTTCATGGGCTTCTCTTCCTTCTTGAACTGTGTTGGTCTCAGGGGCCCTACCTCTCTCTCCTTGGAAACTTCTGGGATGGGTAGCAGGGCACAGGTCTGAACAGGCATTAGATCTTACTTTCCTAGAAGTTCCTCTTCATTAAGGAAAATCACACTGAATGGAACCGTTCCTTTGACTCTTCCTTTACTTTCTGAGAAGTGAAATTGTAAGCAAGACAAGTTAAATTCAGACATTTTATCAGATGACGTGATTTTCGGATGGAAATTTCTAATATTCTAGGTAATCGAAGTCTCATCTTACTTCCATAACTTGTCAATGATCAGTGTCAGAATTAACCAGTTTCGTCAGCCTGCTCTCATTACATTGCTTCCTTTGTTGCTCTCTCTCTGTATTATATATAGGTCTGTTTGGAAAAAGTCCAGCCAACGTTAATATAACGAGAATGGTTTGATGTAACCTGGCAGGCAAGGAGAGTGGGCCGGAATGCACATGCATGAACAATGACCACTTCACTGTACTAGTCAGTGGGGGTGGTCAGCACTATTGAGTGAACTTGTGTACTGTGTGGCCGTCACATTCAAAATTGACGGAGTGAGAAGAGCAATGAATCTGCATCAAATTTTGCATCAAGCTTGAACATTCCTCCATAGAAACTAATCAGATGATTCAAAAGGCCACAGCTAGGAGCAGCTGGTGATTGGCAGCTTTATCACAGCAACATGCCTGCTCATGCATCACATCTCATGCAGAGTTTTTTTGCAAAACATCAAATCATCCAGGGGACTCAGCCCCCCTACAGCACAAATTTGGCATCCTGTGACTTCTGGTTTTTCCCAAAACTAAAATCACCTTTGAAAGGGAAGAGATTTCAGACCATTGATGAGATTCAGAAAAATATGATGGGGCAGCTGATGGTGATTGGGAGAGCTATGTGAGGTCCCAAGGTGCTTGATTTGAAGGGGACTGAGGTATCATTGTCCTATGTACAACGTTTCTTGTATCTTGTATGTTCTTCAAGAAATGTCTCTATTTTTAATATTACATGGCTAGATAACTTCTGGACAGACCTTGTATACTTATAGATGTATGTATGTGTAGATATTTTACTATTACCCAAATTTATCTACTAACATTTTATTCTTGTATTAATATATTCCCCCAAAGGTTAGTGTGACCCGAGATAGCCCTGGTCTGTCTGTGTTCTTGGGGTGGTTAGTAACTAAGACCACCCTTTTTTTGTTTGTTTTTGAAAGTGTGTTATTTTGAAGTTTAATTATATGATCGCCCTATTGAAGCTTTCTTCTCATATTCTGTATCCTCTCTCCAAGCCTGAATCCTAAATTGGACATAAAGATAAAAACAACATCTGTGCCTCCTGGCCCTTTAATTTCCTGAGCAGTACTTCCAACTTTTGGGGATTTTTCCAGTCACATGCTTCTGGTTAAGTCAAGTCTCTGTGTGATCAGACTGTGTCTTCCACTGTAAATGGCTTTTCCCCTCTAAGGTCTTTGACCCTTTAGCTTCAGCGTGCTGTTCCTCTGATTCGCTCCTGCGAGGTGCGTGGTCATGGACATTCCCCAGCAGGTCCTGATTCACGGTCTGCTTGAGAATAAGCTACACCTGTTGAACTGGTTCCAAGTGTCTTCTTTCATCTTTCTTTTCTTTTTCGCAGGCTGTATCTTGAGAACCTTTGATATCTGGAGTTGCTATTTTCTTCACTCCCCTCTCCCCGCCAGGAACACTTTGTTGTATGTAACAAGCAGGGGTACGGACAGGAGTTGGTCCCACCTTTTTGCCTGCTCTTCGAGCAGGGAGACCAGCTTGACCCATTGGGGCTGCCAGCCCAAAAAGTAACCCAGTAAGTTCCCACAGGTCATAGAAACAGCCCTCCTTGCACTTCTCTACTTCTTGGGAAATAAATCATATTGAGTATCAAGCCCTTTGCTTCTTCCCTAACATCCTGAGAGCAACTCCGCTTTAGCCTGGTCCAGTTGGAGGAAGGTAGCACATCCCAGGGGTCAAGATTGTGACCTTGCAGTCTGACAGCTTTGGAAGTCATTCCTAACCATGGTGTCAGGCACGATGCTTTATTTCTGAGGCCAAGTTCCTTGGGTATCAGGAAAACCTTACCTTTTTGGACATAGGGGAAAGTTAAATGAGTCATGTATAGAATACGCTGAGTGTTGTGCTTGGCAATCAGTATATATTAATAAATCGCTGTTATTCTTATAATAATATTATTATTAGCTTCAGTGTCAGAATTATAGTGAGCTGTTGATTCATTAGGTTTTATGTCACAAAGGTAAAAGCAGCTCCTAATGCAGTGACACTGGTCACCAAGCCAACAGGAAGGTTCAGAAGCCGACCTTGCCCGTTCTCTTGGGCAGCTAATTCCTGAGTCAGTTAACCAGCCAGTTGACCATATGATGGAGTAAAAATGATTCTCTACGTGTGAGTAGTTGGGGGTTTGATTTTTGTTTTTCAGAGTCTTCCCCTTTCAACTCAACAAAAGATAACGTCCCCTGTTGCTTTTCTGCTTCAAGAAGGATAACATGAAGAGAACGAAGGGTAGAGAGAAACCAGGATCTCAAGGAGATCTTGGATTGGCAGCCTGACCCTGTGGCAACTGTTGGGATGCCTAAGAGCATGATTCCCCAAGTGCAGTTCTAGGGGTCGGGGGCAAGAGCCCCAAATTCCTGACATTCCTGTTCTTTAGATTCCTGGTTCTTTGATTTTCTTCCCCTCATAAATTGCTTCTTAGATACTGTCTCAGTCCGTAGCCATGACCAGCTGAACCAGCCTTTACCAGATGAGTCTTCAACACCTCCTTTCACTGGTGACATTAATCAGAGGGTCCCGTTTTTCTTCTGCAGCTATTACTACCCATTTCACGAAGACTCATATTCAGTTGCACCATTTCTTTTTAGAGCCAAACTTATTTCTCATATCTGAGAAATAAGTGGGATGATCTGATTACATCTGAGCAACATCTCTAGGAAGGAAAAAAGTCGATAAACTGAGGCTCATCAGGATTAAGTGACTCTCTTAAGATCTCATGACGAGTCAGGAAGCAAGACAGGAATAGAAACCACGACTCTAGTCTCCTAAACTGTTTTTCTGACCACTAGACCACACTTCCTCTCCAGACTATGAAACACTGGAAAATGGGAGTCAGGCGGAGAGTAAATATGGAGGCGAACCCACAGAAACACAATTTTACTTGTACCCAAATCATGTCATTTAGCAAAGGAAAACAGAAAAACACCCCAGTCTCTTTGCTGTCATCAAAATTATAACCTAAACCCACAATGGATATAGAATAGGAAATGAGTCTGCCCTGAACTGACGTTTTTAAATGGAAGAACCATTTTAAATGAATTTGAAAAAATTGCCCATTTTTCAGTCCTGATTTGTTTTTCCCTTTCATAAAAAGAAAATCTAAGCATTCAGCTTTATTTAGATTTAAGGGTATAGAAATAGAATACCTTTAGCACTCTCATTCTTCACACAATAAAGACCCAACCAATGATTATTTATTACATGTTTAAGGTTTTGTGGGAACAGTAAGTTTATTAGACATAGTTGCTGTCTTTAAACTTAACATTTAGTTGGACAGAGACTACATATACCCACGAAGAGCCGAAGGCAGTTGACGAATATCAAATGAGACGTGACTGAGAAGCCATGTGTGGCGTGCAATCGCGGAGACCAAAACGATGCTGTGCGAAGACTTGGGGTTAGTTCCAACTCTACCACTGGCTCACTTTCAATCTTGGACAAATCAGATTCTATTCACTGACAGGGAGTGATAGTAATTGCCCGTCTTGTCTTTCAGCAGCAGCGGTATGGAGATCCACGTGAGAACACGCATGTAACATGGGCTATGAGCTGGGAGATGAAATACAGGAGGGATTCAAACCATGGGAGGTATCTGAATCATGACAGGGTTGCACAGGCAAGTCTTTCCCCTTGGCATCCAGAATCCCCAATGATACATCTTTCAAGGGTTCTTCGGCATGTCCAAATGGAAACCAAAGCAAGAAATTAAAAACAGGCTCCCTTTGAAATTTTTCTTGGCTGTAAGAGGAGAAAACGACATGATATTTTCCCTTCGGCAAAGAGCTCCTCGCCTCATCATATGGAGTAAGTGTGAGTGAGAGATGCCCGAACACCTTGTATGAAATCTGCTGATAATAGTTGCGTAGAAAGAACTTTTCCATTTGTAAGAGCAAGGCATGCAATTCAGGGAAGGAAGAGTCCTCTGTTGACCAGGACTGAGGTTGCCAAAAGCCCCTCCCACCTGTGCTTCCTAGGGAGCAAGGACAACAGCATTTCATCACTAAGGCAATGTGGCAACCAGCAGGAATCCTTAAATGACCCTTTCATGGAAACTAGCCTGAAGCTGTGTGTTCAGGGCTTCCATCTGTGGGTGAAGCTGGGTATTGCTGATACGGAAAACTTGAAAAAAGGCAGACCTTTGCTTTTAAAATTAGGCAGGGAAAACGGATCACTGTAATGGCTAAACTAGTCTGTGAGGACATTTTCATTCCAGGAGGTGATGTGATTTTTCTTCATCAAGGAAACAACAAACTGTAAAACTTAGTTTTCTAAGATCCTTTCACGAATCTCTGACTGCCTCAAGGCCGTTCTTCATGGCAATAATTCATTGCACTTTATATTTAGGAAAAAATTGTAGATTTCTTGGGTTGACTGCATGACCCTAATTGTGATATCAAAAGACAACTATTTAAGCTGTTTTCTGTGTGTGCTACATTTTCACAATGGAATACTACTCAGCCATAAAAAAGAAGGAAATCTTACCCATTGTGACAGCATGGATGGACCTAGAGAGCATTATGCTAAGTCAAATAAACCAGTCAGAGAAAGACAAATACCATATCATTTCAACTATAAGTGGAATCTAATGAGCAAAATAAAGTAACAAACAAAATAGAAACAGACTTGTAGATACAGAGAACAGATTGACAGCTGTTAGAGGGGGGAGGTTGAGGGACTGGGTGAAAAAGGTGAAGGGATTAAGCAAACCGACCCCCTTGCCCCCAAAAACCCTCATAGACAGACAATAGTATGGTGATTACCAGAGGGAAAGGAGGGTGGAGAGAATGTGGAGAGGCTAAATAGGGGGATAAATGGTGATAGAAGGAGATCTGACTGTGGGTGGTGAACACACAATATAGTGTATAGATGATGTGTGATAGAAAAACCTGAAATTTATATAAATTTATTAACCAATGTTGCTCCAATAAATTCAGTGAAAAATAAAAAAATAAGAAAAGGTAAAAATAAAAATATAAATAAAAAAATAAAATAAAACAATTGAAACACAGTCCTGTTTTTTTTTCTCAGAGTAGTGCATGGCTTAATAGAAAGAGCACTGTAGGCCCTTGTGCCAGAAGTAGAATAATAGGCAACATTTAGAAAATAATACCCTGGTGCCTGCCAGCCCTCAAGCACATTTTTTATTGTGAAATTTATCTGAAAAGCATTGTGGGTGGGTTGTAATATATTAGCACCATCTAGTGGTGACAAGCAGAGCTGTCTTTCTTCGCTACCCCTTACCCCATCTTCAACAAATTCTGGCCAAGGCAGAGCTGACTGAACTCTGTTTATGGTCTTTTATCTAAACTTGTAGCCATTTTACAGTCTGAAAGTTAAAGACACTGCACAACTGGGGTAAAAATGTGGAGGAGAAGTGTGCAAACTTATAATAACAGCAACAGTAATAATCAGTATGGGTTATTGAGCAGTAGCTATATGATAAACTTTGTATTAAATACTGCTGAACAGCATTTATTCAACCCTCACAAGACTCTGTGAGGTAGATATTATTCTTACTATCCCCCCCCCCTTTTTTTTTTTTACAGGTGAGGAGTGTTTTCTTTTCTGGGCTCTTGTCTCTGTCCATTCCACACAGTCTGGGTTTGTCCTGGAGGGACTGAAAGCACAGGGTGAGCAAAAGCAGAATTTATACCTGGAAAGGTGAAAAACCAGGGAGTCGGTGTAACGGGAGGGAGTTGGCCTCAGTGCATCTTATCTAAGAGAAAATCAGACTCTTCCCAAAGCCCACAGCCAGCTAGGAGAGCCCGACTCCTTTCTGCTTTGCTGGGCGTGACCGCGGCCCCGCTGCTGTTCTATCGTCGGACTCTTTCTGCAGTTCCGAGCTACTTAAAAACAGAGGGAGCTCTAGGTTCATATGTCATACGAGGCGATGTCATATCACCTCCAATGCACTCTCTGTCCAGAGATGCCTTTTATTACACAAGTTGGGTAACATCACTTCCTTGTCTACAGTCAGAGAGTAGCTTTGCATTGCTGTTCCTAAAAAGTGCGAAATCTGTAACCCGCTTACCGGGGCCTTGACCCTGACCAGCAAAGCAGAAAGGAGTCAGGCTATCATCTTCAGCCTCACCTCCTGTTCCTCCCAGCCTCCTCCTTGCGCTTCAGATAGTTTGTTTCCAGAAGGCACTAATCTCCTTTAGGACCACAGGGCCTTTGTACACCTGTTTTCCTCCACCAGGACAATCTTCACTGGACTCTCTCTTACCTGTCCTTAGACTTGTGTTCCCAGGCTTTGCCACACATTAGAATTGCTTAGGGAGCATTAAAATATCCTGATGTCCAGACTTCACCTACTACCAGTTTAATTAGAATCTCTGGAGGTGAGACCCAGGAAAGAGTATTTTTTTTTAAAGCTCCCCAGGTATTTCAATATGTAACCAGTCTGAGAACCAGTTCTTAGATTAGATGTTTTCCCCACATAGGTGCAGAACTTTCTAATTTCCCAGTCTAGCTTGGATTTCTTCATTCCATAGTCTCATAGCACTCTGCATGTTTCCACTAGCCCATAAGCTCCATGGGGCTGTGCCTACTGTGTTCACTTCTCTCCCGGGTTACACAGAGCCTGGCATGCTGGAGGTGCCCAATAAATAACCATGGAAACACTAAAAGCTGGAATGTGGATTTATTAGCTTCCCTGCTGCCAGTAGCGGGCACTGTCCGAAGATGGGACGCTGCAGCCTGATGTGGCTCAGGCACATGTGCCCAGACGGTAAGTTTTTGAGACGGCTGCTAAGAAGCACAGGGCTCCCTGCTGGGAAGTGACCGCAGTGCCATCACCTGAGGAGACTGCTCCCTGCCTTTGGGAATGCATCTATTGCTTGGCCATGGCGAGGACCAGAATTATCAGGTACCTTTGATGACTGGGCAGCTCCCCCTGAAAGGTATTGGCTTACTAGCTTGTTTTTAATTAATTGCCTTCAGCCGTAAATATTTACCAAGACATTTACCAAAACATTCTCAACACGCAACAATCAAAGGATACTCCCCTTCGACAGTTACCCAGATTGACAGTGTATTTCTTGTTGGCGTTCACTGATATGAACAATAAATTAAAAATAAGTTAATAGAGCCATATGTTTGCATGAGAACAGCCTCATAGTATCAATACAGTCCTAGAATCCACTTTAGAGAGACCAGAAATAGGCTTAGTTTACAACCCCTAATACACCACATTGAGGGACCACATAGGTACGTACTCAGAGAATAAAAAAATTATAGATAAGTTTTCATGTGCAGTGCATTGTATAATGAAGCCATAACGACAGGACAGTCCTGACTTTTTTTCCCAGCAGCTTGTGTTCTCTTTTCTGCATTTGCTTCCACAGATTTGTTGCATGGCATCCCAAACATGATCTTACGGAACGGGAATGTAAGAAGTAATAACATATAATGAATAGACTTCTCAACAACCATTAACAATAGATTTTGTAGCTAAGTCTTTCTGCAACTGAAGATGATTCATTTTAATGCTAGCATCTCAGTTTCTCCACCCTTAGAATGAGAGGAATAAATTTTGCCTTTAATTAAAGCCTCTATTAAAAAAAAAAAAACAACTCTTGGGAAGTTGGGCCCAATGGAAAAATGAAATACTTGAGGATATGACTTAGCCTGTGCTAGGAATTTTATAGGCAGTTCATCAGGGATTTTTTTTTTTTCCAAGCGATTTGCACAATATGCAAAATGTATTTTAAGCTGAATCCCGGCTGGGAAGCTGAGCACAATAACCTGTCCCAAAAGCAATTATCACATCAGGACACACCCGTTGGGATTCAACGCTCCTGTTTAAAGTCTGTCCAAACGCCACAGCCCAAGTGTATAATGGCTTTGGCAGCAGGGTGAGAACCAGCATCTGCCAGAACCTTATTTAACCGAACAAGAAATAGATGTTTTCCGAACCAAAGTTTTGAAAGTTGAGAAACACCTATTTTGTGAACAGGATTTATGGTTTCATTTGTATGAGAAATAAAAGCAAATGGATGAAATTTAATTTTATATTAAAAAATCACAGCTCTGGAGACCATTTTCCAATTGGAATTGAGGGTGTTTGTGAAGCAAGTTGGCGTGAGAGGTAACCTTCTTAAAACACAGGGATTTTCCTAGGTGTATAAAAATATTTTGATCTCTGTGGATCTCTGAGATTTTTGAACCATAAGATTCAGCGCAGGCTTTAGCTTTCCCGGGAAGTCTTCACGTGTAACTCCTTCCCTTCCCTCTGGGTTAGAAACCCCCTTTCCTGCCACATACCTACCACTGGGCTTCCACATTGTTTTGGAATTGTCTTCTTCGCCAATGGATTCTGAGTTAGTGGTGACCATGGATGCAGTTTCATTCATCCTTGCTCCTGCTACCTAGCACAGCGTTGTTCAATAAACGATTGCTGTACCAGTGAATAAAGGAACAAGTAGTGTTTTTTATCTATAGGCTTGGTACAGTGTAGGTGGTGATGCTTGGAACCCAAGCAAATAGAGCTAGTGAAGAGCCACTCTTGTTGGCGCATGACTAACTTGTACCCCCATTTGGCGTCATCTGAAGGCGGAGTGTTCAGGAAGCACTGTGGTTCCATTTAGTCAGTGTACTTTGGCCCTATGGGATCCTTGTAGCTGCCTGCTGCAGCCGCGTGGTAGGCAGGGAGGGCGGGGTGGATGAAACCCAAAGTAATTTCTCAACAATCAAAGGCTGTCTTCTTTAAGACCTTCTTTTTTTCTGCCCTTAAAAGAAAATATTACTTTAACACGTCATTCCCTAAATCACCTTTTAAGAGGAGAGAAACATAGAAAATCACTTAATCGAAGATTGCCAAGAATTAAACAGGTTCCGTGTGATTCAAGAGGAAGAGCTGTCTTGGCTTAAAACCTGGGTGGCCTTTGGTTTTTTTGTGGAAGATGCAATTCAGGTGTCTCAGAGATGTGGGTGAAATGTTCAGACCAGCCAGGCATATCCACAGTAGGGTTAGGGGATTCTGGGTGAGAGGCAGGCACTTCACATAATAATCAAAGGTACTTTGATGATCCTTAGAAAAGGCAGAATCCTGGAACGCCGTAGAGTGAACTTGAGAAGGAGATCTAAGTTTAAATTAAAAAGCAGCAAAGAAGACTTAATTTCTTGAGCAAAGGAAATGTGATGTATAAATTTTTTCCAAAGGAAATGTGATGTATAAATTTTTTCCTAATGAAATTTCAAATTAGCTAGAAAATATATTTGATTTATAGTATATTACAGTAGTGCATTAAAATTATTGTAATTCTTAAAATACTAAGATGAGCCCTGGCTGGTGTGACTCAGTGGATTGAGCATGAGCTATGATTCAAGAGGTCGCCAGTTCGATTCCCAGTCAGGCTGCATGTGCCTGGGTTGTGGGCCAGGTCCACAGTTGGGGGCATGTGAGAGGCAACCGATCAATGTATTTCTTGCCCACTGAAGTTTCTCTCCCTCTCTTCCTCCCTTCCTCTCTTTCTAGAAGTAAAAAAATTAAATCTTTTAAAAAATCTTGTTAAAAAATACTAAGATGGACATTTGTGACCGGAAAGTGTCTTTACTTAAAACTGTAGCTCCATCAACATGAATGACCTGGTGTCCAACCAGCAGCCCGCGGGCTGCATGCAGCTCTGGATGGCTATGAATGTGTCCCTACACAAAATAGTAAATTTACTTAAAACATTATGAGGTTTTTTGTGATTTTGTGTCTTAATTTATTTAATGCATGACCCAAGACATCTCTTCTTCCACTGTGACCCACAGACACCAAAAGGTTGGACACCCTGACCCTAGAGGGTACTATGTTAAATGAAGTAAGTGAGACAGAGAAAGGCAAATACCATATACTGTTCACTTATATGGGCAATCTAAAAACAAAACAAAACAAAAAAAAAGAACCAACAAATTGAAACAGAAACCACTCATAGGTACAGATAAACTGATGGGAGGAGGTAAGGATTGGGCAGAAAAGGGGAAGGTGATTAAAAAGTACAAATTTCCAGTTATATATTAAGTCATTAGGATGTAATGTACAGCATAAGACATAGAGTCAATAACATAGTAATAACTAAGTGATCAATTCGTAAGGTATATAAATGTTGAACAACTATGTTGTATACTTGAAACTAATATAAAATTGTCAACTATAATTAAAAATAAAGTTAAAAAATAAAAAAATAAGTAAAACTCTTCCTCCCCAAATTTTACAGAAGTAAGTGCCTTTACATAACTGTGGTGGAAACGCCTGCTCTACGCAAAAGATAGAGCCCCTAATGTCCATGGGTGGATGAAGTCAGCTCAGATTTGTCTATGGTGATTCAGTTCCCAAGGCCTCAGATCCAAGAAACACCAATCTTGGTAACTCTCTGCTTCTCTGTCTATGTTTACTTTCCAAAACTCTGTAACAGTTACTGAGGAGGTAAATGAAACTGAACAAAAGTAGCTAAACTGTTTGTTCATAGAAAGGTATCTTAGGTAGAACAGAAACATTTAAAAGCATCTATTGGCATGCTCTTGTGACAACAATAAAGAGTAAGTTAATTTCTGTGTTTATGCTATAGATTTCTCATTGCAAACTTTATTTTTTTAGGTCATGTTCTCACCAATCAACAAGTAAAAATTAGGACAAAGTATTACCTAAGCCAGCGTATGCTTTGAACATCTAAGATGTGACTCTTTTATCTAGGATGCAAGATTTCCTTATAGAAAAGTTGTAGGAAAAATGGCAGTAAAATAGCATTAAAAACCTCCCTAATATCTACTGTGTATCAGGCACAACACTAAGTAATTCATATTTTATTTATTCTTCCTCACAGCCCTAGAGAGGCACTGCTAGTCTGGACATGTTGCAGATGTCCAGGTATGGAAACAGACTCAGAGAGATAAAGATACTTGGACCACATGTTACTGTTTGTCAGTAGAGGACAGGAGTCTAGCAGCTACCAAAGCTTGAGTTCTTCCCTAATTATATAATGTCTTTAATAAACAAGGCCTTACATAGGGGCACAAAACATATTTATAAGATGCTTTCATTCTAATTTAGAAAACAAATTCAAATGTGAACAAGGAATGGCCAAGAGAGCTACATTTGTGTAGTAAGCCACGTTGTATCTTGGTTTACAGACCTTTCATTTGCAACTCAACCAGAAGTGAATTCTAAGCTGCTTTCTGGACCATGCTTTTTCTTTCCAGAATATTTTAAAATATAATCACTTAAGACCTATGGCATTTGAAGAATTTGAACTAATTCTTCAAATGTTTGTGCTTCCCATGAAGATGAGAAATCATCAGTTCTCCAAAAGGGGCCTGATCCTCTTTTTTTTTTCTTTTCTTCCCTCCTAACTCAAAAAGTGAAATTGAGGAAGTGGGTCGATGGGCATGATGGAACACTTTGCAGAATGATTCTACTTCTGTCAAGTGTGCTTTAAAATGTCCTGGAAAGACAAGGCATGGTTTCTCTAAGAAAAGACTGTATGCTGTTTTGTTATATCCAAAATGACTATTGGGTCATTAAAAATGCTGGGCATGGAAAGGTAGTCACTTCCTGTTACATGAAAAAGACAATTGTGATATAGTATATACAGTAAGAATTCACTGTTTGGAAAGGAACACTTATAGGAGAAGAAACACGTGAACATCCATGTACTAGTTTGCTAGGGCTGCCATTACAAACTACCATAGATCGTCTGGCTCACGGAACAATTCTGGAGGCTGGAAGTCTGAGGTCAAGATGTTAGCAGGGTTGGTTTCTCCGGGGGCCTCTGATCTTGGCTTGTAGATGCCCATCTTTTCCCTAAGTCTTCACATGGTCTTCCCTCCACTTGCACCTGTGTCCAAAATTTTTTGAGGTCCTGGAGGCTGGGAATTCAACATACAAATGTTGGGGGACACAATGCAGCCCCCAGTAGGCGTCCTGCATGAGAAGCATGGGTGTTAGTCCTCCCTTTTCGGGGTGGTGGACGGTGCTGTTTGAGGAACAGCACAGTTCTGGGCAAAGAGAAGTCACCTTGTTCACATGTAACTCCAGTCAAGGAGCCTGGAAATCCTCATATCCTGGTAAACTGTCTGAAAATTCAGTCAACGCTGAGATTTCCATTTCCTAACCCATGCACCACAATTTAGTTTCAATGAGTACTTTTGAAAAGAAAAGCTCTCTCAAAGTCATCATGAAAATAAAAAGTCAGCCCCTCATAAGCATTAAAAGCAGGGTAATGAGGGAAAGTCAAAAATGAGGAGGAGTAAAGATTGAGATTTGTAAGTAAAGGTGTGTGCACAAGCTAGAGTTCAGCAAATGTTCTTGAAGGGCCTGCCCACCCAGAGGCACCGGGCAGGTGAGGAGCTTGGGATACAATGAGAAAACAAACCTAATTCCTGCCCTCCAGGCTCAGGTGGGGAAGGAAGAGGAACAGAGTTCCAGCCCATGGGACTTGGCCTGTCCGAGAGGTTTGTCCTGGCCCAGTGGAAAACAGAGCAGGTGCTAATTAAGCAGATGTGGACAGGTGGGTGGGGAGTGCTTTAGGTGGAGTCCACTGCACCTGGTGTGGCAGAGGCGTGGAGGCAGGCCAGGGCCTGCCATGGCCTGGGAGCCATGAATACTTCAGCCTAGTTGGTGAAGGGAGGGCTGATGGTGCAAAGGTGAGCTTTAGAACTTGCAAAGGCTAGACTTCCCATGGACAAGGGGAAGCCTTAAAAACGTTGAAGCAGGTACTTAGAGAGATGTGGTGGTGAGCAAAAGAAGGGACAGGAGCAGGGTAAGTGTGGATGCAACGTTTATTTAATAGGTCATTGTAAGAATTAACAGAAAGGATGAGAAAGGCCTAGACAAGGTTGTTGGAAATGGAGGAGTTGAGATCTTGCTTCCCAGCAATGTTATCAGTTTGACCCAAATAAACTCTGATAAAATATCTACAGGTTTGGATGCTTCTTCATGTTGACAGTTCTTAGCAAAGCAAACGTCCTCCAGTGTGTGTCTTTTCCACACCACCCAGCAATTAACTAAATTCTAACACCATCTGCCAGGAGAGTCAGATCCCATGAATCAAGGGCTCAGTGCCACAAGCCTGCCCCAATACCCTGTCACCGACACCACTTCAGATGCCAATCACAAGTCCAGGTTGTCACCTGCGCTTCTCACTGACTGTCTATAAACTGGAGGTTCCCATGATGTCCTCCTTAAGTTTTATTGATTTGCTAGAGTGGCTCACAGAACTCAGAGAGACAGTAACTTATGTTTATCAGGTTATTATCAAGGATAGTATAAATGATACAGATGAACAAGCAGATGAAGGAGAACATAGGACAAGGTATTTGGGAAAGGGCATGAAGACTCCATTTTCTCTGGGTGCAATACTCTCCCCAAATCTCCACATTTTGACTAACCTAAAAGCTCTCCCAGCCCTGCCTTCTTAGTTTTTTTTTATAGAGGTTTTATTATATAGGCATGATCAATTAAATCATTGGCCACTGAGGACAGAACTCAATCTCCATGAGGTATGGATGTGTCAGAAAGTTCCAACCCTCTAATCACAACATCGGTTTCCCTGGCAACCAGCTCACCTCCTCAGGTGCAACCCAAAAGTCACCTCATTAACTGAACAAAAGATTCTTTTGATTGCTCTTACCACTTAGGAAGTGCCACAGATTTTAGGAGCTTGGTGCCTGGGATTGGACAAAAACCAAATGTATATTCTTCTTATAAATCACAGTATCAAAGGATCCATTATGCTTTTTTGGGTTCTTGAATTCACTTTGACTCTTCTGATAGGAGTGGAATGAAAGGGAACAAGGGTAGAATTAGGGGGATCTCTCAAGGCTATTGCAATGCTGAACAGACAGATATTGGGGGCTTGGGTCAGAATGACAAACTTTAATTGACTCATCTAATTAGCAGTGGGACTGTTAAGAAGTAGTCAAATTCTGGAGACACACACACACACACACACACACACACACACACACTGATGGGATTTATCGAACTGTTGGAAGCAGAGTCAGGAAGAAAGATATTTGAAAGTGATTCAAAGACTTCTGACTAGTACAATATGGAATGGAATTGCTGTCACGTGAGATGGTGTAGATTGAATTGGAACAAATTGGACAAAACGCCAAAGCAGAGTTTGGATATGTTAATTTGACACATGCATTAGACACTGAAGGGGGAAAGTTGAATTGGTCATTTGTATTTAAGTCTATGAGTCTTATATGCCATGTTTCATAAATTCTCATACAATTGAGAGCTTTGTTCTTATAGACAAGCATGCTGATATTTCATCTAATATATACATCATTGCATTCCTAGTTGTATACCAGCTGAAATACACACGTCTTTTTACAAAAAGCCACGTTCAAGGCTGTTCATAACAACACTACTTACAAAATCCCAGACTGGAAACAACTCACGTGCTCTAACTACGTGCGGTGATGTTGATGAATCTCTCACACATAATGTTGACCAAGAGAAGCCAGACGCAAAAAGTATATGTTGTCTTTTTCCATTTATATAGAATTGGGAAAAAGGTGTGAGAAGTAAAAACATGGTGGTTAGCACTGGGGAGCGGTGAGTTGAAAGGAGGCATAAAGAAGACTTCTGAGATCCGGTCCTGTTCTTTCTCTTGAACTCTGCTGTGGTTACATAATTGCGTTCATTTTGTGAAAAGCCATCAAACTATGCACACTTATGATTTGAGCACTTTTCTATATATATGTTGTATTTCAATAAAGAGTTTAGTTAAACTATCTTTATTGACTCCATTTCTTCCTTCAGCTCCTGATGTTGGAAAAGACATAATAGAGAAAGAAATTGAAGCAGCAGGTGAGAGAGAAATATTACCAGAGCAACGTCCTTGAACAGATGAGAGGATATGGAAAGTACTAGACAAATAGAGGGTTTGGTCATTGCTTGGAACACGGGAAATCATCTGTAGTGTCTGGAAAAAATGGGTATGGAAAACAGTACAGTGTTTCCCCCACAAAACCAGTATGTGACCCAGCTATCCCACTTCTGGGTATATACCCAAAAGAATTAAAATCAGACTGTCACAGAGATACCTGCACTCTAACATTCATTTCACTTATATGAAGTATCTGAATAGGTAACTCATAAAAACTGAGAGTAAAATGGTGCTTTCCAGAGGCCGGAGAGTGGGTAAAATGGAGAGCTGGTGTCCAACGGGTGTCCAGTTTCAGTTACACAGATGAAGTTCTGGAGGTCCACTGTATGACACAGGGCTTACAGTTGACAGTTCTGTGTTGTACACTTGAAAATATGTTAAGAGTGTAGAGCTCATGTTAAGTGTTCTTCACACACACACACACACACACACACACACACACACACACACACACAGAGCAAGGCAGTGGGTGGGGAGGCAGGAAGAAACTTGGAAATGAGGGCTACATCTATTACCTTCATTGTGATGATGGTTTCATGGCTATGTGCATAGCTCCAAACTCACCAAATTGTACTTTGAGTATGTATTTGAGGAATAATGTCGCCCTCTAGTGTTCAAGTTTGTTTCTTTTATTTCACGCTGGGTAGGGTGGCCAAGGGTTCACATGTGACTACAGACAAATTCACCTGGTTATTGTGGGTCTCTGCGACGTTTTACATTAAGGTTTTCAATTTGAGCAAAGGTAAAAATTTTACTAGTGTTATCTTTTTCTTGCTGGAAACAGTCATTAATTAACTTGAACAATGGGTTAAGGCTTGTGTAAGCAGCAGATCCTTGACATGGAGTCACAGCCCATGTGAGATCCTGTGTCAGCCAAGCACAATTTACATCGTTTTCAAGCGTTTGCAGCGTGTGCAGGATTTCCGTCAGGGTGACGTGCTAGTAGATGACAGACATGCACGTGCACACAGACAAGCTGCAAAATTGTATACTCAGAATGAATAGTTTGGATTTTTATTAAAGCCACTTTCCAAAACACATTCCTTAAAATAAAATAATTTTTAATACATTCCCCCCTCATTTGTTCTCCTAGTGTCATCAAAGAAAATTTTTATTTTGACCTCACAATGATGGTGTCTTTTGGGAGGTCAAAGGTCAAGGGAATGGCGTAAGAATAGCAACATTACTTTCCATTTTAAAATTTAGTGAAAGGGCATATGAAAGAAAAAACTAACAACACACAGGCAGGGTTTGTGTGCAGTGTGCAGCTCCCTTTCTTTCTTTAAAAGTCCTGACTCTTTTTTGTAGAAGCTGTGAATATCTGCGACCTCTTCAGCTTATGAGAAATCGTGTAACTAAATTCATGCCCTGGGCCTTCAGACACACCTGGGTGAGTCCTGGACTTGCCACTTTTCCCTCTATTGGGCAAAATGTCTAACCTCTCTCAGTGTCAATTTATACCTAATGGGAACCATAGTCTAATTTATCTCCTAGGGGAGGATTAAACGGGAGAAAGTATGTGAAAGCATTTAGCACACTGACAAGGCAGAACATGACATTAAAAAGAAACAAACAAACAAACAAACAAACAAACCCACCCCAGGCCATTCACAATAGTAAATTTTGCTTCCAGGATCACATGAGAACAGGTGATTGCCTTTGGAATTATTTTCAGCACCGATATCAATATGCAGTCTAGATTCCAAAGCAAATTTTATATCCCAAGCAGTAAACCCCTCTCTCTGTCTCGTGCAGGCAGAACAGTCATATTTTTCCCTCTGGACTGAGCAACTTATGCTATTCTGTTCCTTCCAAAATTGCCTTGACACAGTTGCTGAAAGTTGTGAATTGTTGATAAAATCCAGAGGGACCCCTTCCATAAGATTTCCCTTTCCTCATGAATATTATTACTTTTCCCTCTTTAGAAACTCCTTTTTCTTAATTTCCAGCTGACCAATTGTTTAGGATTATCTTTCCATCAAAGGTGACCTCCAATCTTGCCTATTTTTTCAAGCTTTCCATGAACTTTGGAACAGACTTTCATTAACTTAAATTATTCCTTGATAATGGTCTTCAATAGGTGTGGGTTGGGGTTTCAGGGGGTGGCATCAGTCTGGTCTGGTGGGATCTCCCCCGTCAAGCCCCGTTCTTGGAGCACATGGGAATTCCAGCATGGAGAAGGATGAAATGGGAGATCGCCCTTCCCTGCAACCACCAGTTTCAGAATTCTGTACAGCTCAGGGTTCTTGCAGTAGAAAATTACAGGAGCCCAACTCAAATTTGTTTAAGCAGCAAAGAGAATTTATTGGTTTGAGAGCCAGGAGTCCAGAGCACATGACCCTTTGGGGATACCTCAAACAATATTGTCAGGATTTTATCTGGGGCCTGGCAGTCTGTTTTATGTCCACTGCATGGCCTACACAGTCAAACTTTTGTCTTCATTGGTGTGTTTCAAAATTTAGTCTCCAAAAGAGCAATGACTCTGCCATTGGGTCCCTTCCAGCTTTGTGAATAGTCCATTAACCTCCCAGAAACGCCTTGAACACCGTTTACTGGTTCACTGCCTGTAGTGGGGTGCGAGGGGGGGTCTTTACTTTTTGAATGTTCTAGGCAAAGTTGGCTACCTAATCTGCAGAGCATAGTGCAAAATAAAAATGCTGGTTCCCATTCCAAAAAGCAGGAAAAAAGTGGCATTAAGAGTACTAAAATGTAAACCTTTTCCTTTCTGCTGCGGTCTCTTTTCAACTTTCATGTTTATGTTTTCTGAACCATGTTGCTGAGTCATTTAGTTTATATTTTCTAAGTTTTTCCTTTAGGTTTTCAAAAATGTCATGTCTTGCTTCCCTAGTTTATCCTTTAATCTTATTTGACTTGGTCTTTTGAAAGGTATTTTTATCATTGTTTAGTTCAACATCTTGCCCATCATTCTTGAGTCAGGACTTTGGGAATAAAGAGCATGAGAGGGAAATGATTTCTGTGTTTTGTGCCAATATTGCCATCTTTGGCAAAACTGAGTTAGAGATAAATGATGTGGTGACCCAGAAACTTTCATTTTTAAGGCCAGTGACTTCTCTTTAATGTCTTACTATATCTAACTTTTGAGATTTCAAGTGTGTTGAGTATTTATGGCTCTGTTGTGAGTTCTCAGCCTCTGAAGAGAATAATAATAACAATAAAAATCATAAGGGCGTTTCTCATCTCCTCGAAAGACAATGGGATAATCTTAGCATTTTTCTTCACAGGTCAAATCTTTGTACCTGTACAGTTGAGTTGAAGGGTTGAAGCAAATTAGATCTCTACCTACTATTTTCCCGGCATGAGGATGACTCAGCCCACACTGTTGCCCAGAAAGAACTCCACCCTGTGTTGAGCCTTTGTTTAGATTTCTACTATTCAGTTCTCTACCGATTACACGCACCCATTTATATCTCTATAGTTTCCTGCTGCACCAATAAACTCCCTTACAAAAGTCAGATCCTTCCAATGAGCTATAAATTAGGATAGTTTTAACCTGCTTTTGCCCTCGGATCTAAAAAAAAAAAAAATTCTACTGAACACTGATTTTCCTTAAATAGATCTTATAAGTCTTTCATGGAAACATTACATACAGATTTTACTACTTTTCTATCTTGTAATCACATATTTTAACTGAATAGTTGTGTTCATTCAACTTATTGTATAGCAGACAAGGTAATTAGTATTTTGAGTCTATATCTATTACACATTATATATTTCTGTTAGATAAATATTTACAGTGATGAACTTTTGTGACTTTTGTCAAAGAATAACCTTTAAATTCTTGTTTCAAATGTATGATCTTCATTTTGAAAATAGAACCATTCAGAAAACACATGCCTGATTCAAAATGGTGTTATAACAACACTGAGAATGATAGAGAGGTTGTATAAATCAAGGGATGAGAACCCTGGGAGAAAAAGTGGAAAACTGAGATTTAGTTAGAATTGTGCCCTCAGTTGAGGGCCTTTAATAGTTTACGTTTCTGTAAAATAAGAAAATTAATAGCAATGTCAGTTTCCCACCATAGACACGATATAGAAAGGATATAAAAAAGGAAAGATAAATGTGATGCTTCTCCACACTCGCACCTTATGGCTGGGAGGATCAGGCAGCACTGGTTCATGATGGGAAACTCAGGATGCTTGCGCATGTGATGTCTCATGGTTAGGTCTTCACTTCAGTCTTCACCAAGGCCCAGCAACGAGTCAGAAGCTGTTTCTCAAAAGGAGAATAGTTCAGACGTCTGATTTATCCCGTGAACTGTCCCTATGAAATGTATCTTAACATAAGCTTTCTCTTTTTTAAATAATTAGCTATGTTTCTTCATGTACCAAGCTAGACCCACTCAATACACAATCACCATGTTGTGTTAGCTAATAGATCTTCACAGACTGTTTTTATATTTGCCAGGTGAACTTTCTCATTGTTCCTTTTTATTCTACATTCCTCTTCCATTTTATAATTAACTTATAAGTTCAGCAAAAGTATTGGCATTTTGATTTAGATTGTACCAGGTTTCTCTGAATTAATGGATTTTCAAATCCTTGCAAGTATTCCTCATATCTTAGACTTTTATTTCATACTTTCTTTTTGTCCTGTACAGAAATCTGAAAGAATTTTTTAGCTCTGTTCTCCAACCTAGTAATTTATTCCTCAGGGGTGCCTATTTTGATATTTGATCTATTAGAGATTTTTGTTTCGATAATCTTGTTCTTTTATTTCCAAAATTTCTAACTGGTTCTTTGTCAAAATAACTCATTTTTATTTCTTAGATAACTTCTTTTATAACTCTGAGGTTATTTATTATACTTCATTTAAAATCCTCTTTTGTTTGTTCTATTGTGCATGTTTTCGTATTTGTGGTTTCTTATGCTTCTCTGTTAAAGTGCTAGTTTTTAAAAAATATTTTCTGTTTCTTGCCCATGTAGTCATTTTTAAAATTTGCGATTTCCTGTTTGACACATGTGTTATTTGTTTCTGTTTGAAGCAACCTGCCTCCAGTGATTTTGGAGAAGGGGATCGGCTGCAGCATTTGATTTCTCTGTCTTTTGGGCACGAGGCCTTCCTGCTTCTTTAAGTTGTCAGAAGTTACTGTTGGCACCAACCAACCTCTCCAGCCTGAGCATTAGAACTAACTGCTGCAGTCTGGGGGAAATGCTTTCTCCTGATTGCGGTGGAGGTGTGGAGTGAAAGGGTGGTGAAGGCGGGATGGACCCACCAGGCTGCCTTCAACGATCCAAAAGCCATTCCGCAGTTCTGACGGCTTCCCCAGCTCCCTGCAACCACCGCCCCCAGGCTTAGGGCGCACCCAGGGCTGCTCTGATTTTGGTACTTTGCTTCTCCTGGGCTGGATTTTGGGCTCTTGTTTCCTCTGTCAAAGCAACTTTATTTGCCT
This sequence comes from Mormoops blainvillei, assembly GCA_004026545.1. NCBI lineage: Eukaryota > Metazoa > Chordata > Mammalia > Chiroptera > Mormoopidae > Mormoops > Mormoops blainvillei. Next base: position 38,213 of record PVJD01006008.1, on the reverse strand, counting down.
TCCATCTTTTGGGAATTGGCCAAATTTCTGGTATCCTAATAGATGCTGGTAAGCAATTATTCTCATGTGTACACATACAGACATACAGGCACACACACACACACTTTTCAAATTTCCCATATTTCTGGGGAGTTGGGACAGAAGAGGAAGTAGTCTGTGTTTTCAGTCTGCCATCTTGATCTAATTTGATCCGATGTTCTTCAAGTGATTTAGGGTGCCTTTTGCAATTCCGTAATGCCTCAAACCACAAGTTATCCCAGCTGAAATATTCACAGTCTTGCAGCTTAAAGGCACTAGAGATAAAGCTACTGGAACATAATGACTCATAGTAACGAGGTTTCATTCGAGGGTAATATGAACAACTGGGGACTCTGGTCTTTGCTCTCTGAATTCTGGAATGCTCTCACATGGGGAAGGAGGAGGTAATGGCTGGGTCCTTGGCGTTCGTTCACAGACTCTCTAGCATACTATCTGCTTGATGGATGCATTTTCTCATTGCTGGTGACAATTCTTCAGGGGGTGATTCACTAGCAAACAAAGGCTGACGCGGCGTAGTCGCCCCCTGTACATACTCATGCTCATTCGCCCTGCTATATACTCCCAATGTCCATTTCCCTTACTCAATAAATCACCTTTTAATGAGGAAAAAAAGTACAAAATATTAGTCATGTGAGGATTTAGATCATGTTTATTAGAGCACCAATGGAAAGGCCCTCTCTTTAACCCAGTGTTTGTCGGGAGCCACCGCCTGCGGCCGCCAATGGTGTTGTGCAGGCACCATCTGAAGCGCAGGCGGCCAGCTCCCGAGCCGGCCCGGGGCTCCGGCCGCTCCTCCGCAGTCCTGCCGGGGGCCGAGACGCTCAGCCGGGGAGTTCAGCTGTAAGCCAGGAGTGACTCCAAGGCAAACTTCACTCAATCTGATCTTTCTCTCGCTATTGCCCTTTCTGTTTTTCCACTTTCCTATTCTTCTATTATTGATGAGACCATCTTGGATTCAATGTTATATCATACTTCAGATTAAGGGGCACAGGGGTACGAGGAGAACCCCTTGCTGCCCAATCACTTTCACAGAGAAGAACTGGATGACTCCACCTTGGTTTTGAATTTAATTCTTACTTATGAGGGACCCAGTGGCAGATGGTGAGTTGCCCCTCGCTCATCTCTGTTTTAAGTCCTGACTACATATACAATTAGCCAGAGAACTGTTTGATCACTGTGCTTAGACTGGTTGTGTGTGTGTGTGTGTGTGTGTGTGTGTGTGTGTGTGCGCGTGCGCGTGCGCGCACATGTTTACACCTAGACTTAAAGAAGTGAGGGATGAAGCTCTGAACTGGGAATGTAGTTACCTATTCTGTAGACTAGACTCTTTATCTGTAGGGCTAAGACCTTGGAGCCAATGGCAGACTGGCTCTGAGGGTGAGACACAGATTGTGTTCTCCAGAAGCTGAAGTGGAGTTTGGGCTGTAAGATTTTTACAGAATCAGCGGCTGAGAAAGGGAAGATGGACACTAGGCAGAGGAAGTGGTGAAATGGTGCTGTGAGCTTGAGAAATCTTGACCAAACTTGTGGGGACATTGTGGGGGAGGCAGAGAAACATTCTCATCAAAGTTGTCCTTATCAGACCAAAATGGTGACATCCTCATACTCTTGCCTTGCTATGGTACTGAACATGTGCTGCCCCCAAAAGGGGGTGATGTAGGGTGAGGAGGTTTAAGTAGCTGAGGTAGAACCCAAAGGGGCAGCCAGGGGAGGGTACCTGCTGACTGCACTGCCTCGTATAACACCTGGTAGGTGTACAAGTCTGAAAAACATAAGTGAAGACCTCAAGGATGTGGATGTCACATACTCCTGAGCTGAAAATTGGAATGTTCAACCAGGAATGTTTTGTATTATTTGCTGTCTTGTTGATTCAGAAGGTCATGGGTGAAACTTGATCCTTCCTTGATTTCTTCTTAGTTCTGTTTTGGCTTCTTTTTCTATGTCAGGTAACATGTTTCCTAATGCACATCTTTCAACCCACTGTTCAGATTAACTTGTGATATGTGAAAACTCCATAATGAATTACTATGCTTGTCATTTCTGAGCACATGCTAAGCTGATCATACAGCATATACATTAATATGTATAATAATAATACATATTATTATAAGGCAAATTGTTAAACAAAAAGCCCCTTTGCTCTTACAAAAGCAGAATTGCACAGAATTCCACAATGGCCATTTAGTTGCCAAGGAGTTTAACAATTTTTGGCATTTTATAATTTAATGGACTGAGTCATCAACTCTTGTTCAAATAATACTCCATTTTGGATCCGTGCATATTACTGAGTTAACTATCTTTAAATATCTATATATGCATTCTTGCAGCTGTAATATCAACTATGTAAAAAAGATGTAGAAAAAAATAAGGAAATTCACTTAGCCATTGTTAGTTTGGCAGAATGGAGGTATGAAAATTAAAAACAAATGTGTACATCACTTCAACAATTTTTTTCTTCCATAAGTAACACATTTGCTTGTGCTATCTTGATCATTCCCGTCAACCTATAAAACTGTTGATGAAGTTCTTCTCATCTAAAATGCCTCGTCTTTACATCATTTCATACCCAGCTGTCACCCCATTACTCTGCTTCCTTTTTGCAGCAAAACCTTCAGAGAGTTGTTCAGACACTTGCAGTTTCTGATTTCTCCAACTCTGTCTTGAATTAATCCAAATTAACCCAATGACCTCTAGATAGCTAAATCCACTGGTCAGCTCTCTTTCCCATTCTACTTGACCTATCAGCAGCATGTGACATGTTAGCCAACCGACTCTTCACACACTTCCAGAACCACCTCCATCGCTTCCTCCTAATATCACTGTCCTTCTCTAGATCCTACTTTTCCCCCAGGTTTGCAGTCACAGGGCCCTAGAACTCAGTCCTACATCCTCTTCTCTGTCACTATTCACTCTCCTGGTGATTTTATCAGTTTCAATGTTTTAAAGAATATCATACTAGTTTTCTAGGAAGACTAGCAAATTACCTCCAATTTGGTGATTTAAAACTTCAAACAGTCATCTCTCTGAGTTCTGGAGGCTAGAAGTCCAAATTCCAGTGAAGTGGCAGGTAGCAGTTCTTGGAGGAAACATTTTTAGGTTTTATCAGGGAGAAATACAATCTCTCTCTGAGAGCAACTATAAACTCTGACTTCAAGGGTCTCCAGAGTAAAGAGCAAACCTAAATGGCTCCTCCTTCTCCCCCTGCCTCTACAGAAACCAGAGAACCTGGAGTGCGAGCCAGGTTGGGCAGGGGGATTTGATCTGCTGGGAGAGACTCCTAGATACTGCCTCCAGATTCCCACTGCCTTTAGCATCTAGTTTTCTCAGGTGTTCCCACCAGATGACCCAGTAATATTATTATTACTTGTACTGTTTAAAACTTTTTTATTTGCATTATTGTCTTTGAGTCTTAAAACAGCTTTACCTTGCAATTGGTAAGACTAAAGATTTCTATGTGGGTGGAAATGCAAGTGTGTGAGTCTGAACCTTGGCTTTGAGAGGTCTCATGCATTTCCACTTCCCCTCTGGCACCTCCGTCATGTCCTGAGGGCAATGTGTCCTGGCTAATCCACTGGTACAAGGAGGAGGAGAGACACATGGAGCAGAGCCACCCAGCCATGCCCAGCTCCGGCCAGCAGACTCTCAGCGGGCAGGGAGTGAGATGTGTGAGCGATACTAAATGATGGTTTTAAGCCATGAAGTATTGTAAACATGGAAAACTAATAAAAAATTCAATAGACTCTTAGTGAGTTGCATATCTGTTTTATTCTCAAAGATGTCATGCACTTGAGTGGGAATCTCTTTAGGCATCATAGGACTTTCCATCTCCCCTGACTGTCTTCGTGAAGGTGCATATGTGTGTGTATTTATTTTTGGCTGAAGCCTTGTTTTCATCTCTCCTTTGTTTTTTGTTCTTATTGTATTTATTGGGGTGACATTGCTTAATAAAATCATATAGGTCTCAGGTGTACAATCTACAAGAGATCATTTGTATATTGTGTGTTCACCACCCCAAGTCAAATCTCTTTCCATCACCGTTTATCCCTCTGGTACCTTCTTCTGCTTGTCCTACTCCTCTGTCCCTCTGGTAATCACCAGATTGTTGTTTATGTCTATGAGTTTCTTTCTTTCTTCATTTTTTTAAAGTCCCTTCACCTTTTACACCCAGCCCTGCAACCCCCTTCCCCTCTGACAGTGGTCAGTTTGTTCTCTATCTATGTCTATCTATGAGTTTGCTTCTATTTTGTTAGTTTATTTTGTTCATTAGGTTCTACTTATGAGTGAGCTTGTATGATATTTGTCTTTCTCCAACTGGCTTATTTCACTTAGCATAATTTTCTCCGGGTCCTTTCATGCTGTCACAAAGGGTAAGATTTCCTTCACTTTTATTGCCTCTCCTTTGCTTTTAATCATTACCACTTGGGATCAGTCCACTCCAGCACCAGCTATCTTCACCGCCCTTATAAGCGCACTTTGATTACTTTCTGCTGTCATGTCTATAGGGTGCCCTTATCCATAGCTTAACATCTGGGGGAGAAAGCGGTGGCAGGGTTGGCTGACATCCTCTCTTCCATAGTTTTTGCTTTCTGTCTTCCGCTCTGAGTCGTGTCAGCCATCATCAACCAGGGTCTGATTCAACACCTGGTCACTAAATGTGCACCTTAGGTAAGCTCTCCTCATTGCAATGACTTTGGATGATCTAAAATTCTACTTCATCCTTCTTGGATGAGCTCCTGTAAATTCTTTAAGAGCAAAATCTCTCCCCAGTCTCCAACAATCTTCCCACAGTACCTACAATTTCTTTTGAGCATAATTCTCTTCTATCCACTTTTGAAATATATTCCTAAGCCTTTTGAACATGTATGAACCACAATAAGGCAGACGAACCCACTTGCTGATCGATGGAAAATGTCTGGAGAACCCATGGTTTGGGGTTCCCCCATTCTGACTCCTAGATCAGTTTTTTTCCAATTAGAGCATTAATTTTAAGCAAAACCGTGCAAAGACCAGCAGCAGCACTTAATGACTGTCATCAGCCTTTGTCCCTGGTTTGCCTCCTAGGGCTGTCTAGCTGAGCAGAAATGTTTTCCTGCAGCTGAGTTCCTCAGTGGCTGGCTCTGTGTCCTTACCTCCTTCCCTGGACAACTGGGAACTCTTTGCAGTGCAAACAGTCTGATGCTGGGAGAAGCTGCCTTCTTTCCTTTTTGGCCTGTGTTTCTTATTCCTTTTGAGTTGCCCTTTATGACAAAAGATCAGAAGCAACAGCTATTAATTGCTTTGCATGGCAAGGCACGGATTGCTTGCTTCCATATAGTGATGGGGAGGACCTCACATCTTCACCTATTTCAGGTGATAAAGCTCATTCTACGTCCTCTCTGAGAAGTTGTAGAGCCTTCGTCCTGGTAGTCTCTTACGAGTCTTAAGGAACTGAAAGTGATCCACATTAGCTGCTTTCACAAAAGGGTTTTTATTTTAAGACTATAAGTAGCCTCAAGTTGACCCAGGAAACTCATCAGGAATTTTGGCCCTCCCAGACCGTTGCTGGGTTTAAAAAAATATCTCTCCCATGGCCCATATGATCCCTTTTTCTTGGAGCATTTTTGATTTACTGTTCTCCATCTACTATCAGCTAGACAATCCTCTCCTTATTCTCCAATGAAAGTACAGAGGAAGCCAGTTGACTTGCTTAATTACCATTGTCCTGGTTCCCTCTTCACTAGGCCACTGCCTTGGTCTCTGGCCTGTCTTGGATCAGACACTCGCACCTGCTCCAAACAGTGTCTTTTACGTAGGAACCAGTGGAGCTCAGAATAGGAAGCGGAGAGTGGGGGACACTGGTGGGTATCACAAGGGACATGTCTAGTGTTCCTATTTCCCAACAAATTCCCAAGGCCACTTAAATCCCCTAAATGAAGAATATGAATGAAGAGCATTTTCTACATGGGTGAATGGCACGAACAATTCATTCGGAACCTGTCTACAGGTTCAGTTGGTTTCGAACATCGCTGGCCTGCTGGTCAGTAGGGCTATGGGTGTCCAGGCATATAGGGCACTCTGAGCCCTTTTCCTGGGTACTGCAAGGCTATTACTTCTGTATCGTATTGCTTCTTCTGTCTTGACCTGACCATCGACTCTAGCACTCTCACTCCCCTTATTTAGTGATCATGACATGAGTGAGTCTATGAGGCTTTTCTTGTCTACCTTCAGTGCTTGAGGTTGAGCCAAATCTGTCATCAAGATAGATCCTATGCGTAATCAAAGTAGACAGTTCATTCATTTCTTTTCACTCAATCCGTAGTTAAAGAACACTTTGAAAGGCATTGAGGGTGTACAGCATTAAATGAAAGCAGCCATAATCTAGCAGAGAATAAAAATCTCAAGTAATTGAAAGGCCTATGAGTGTCATAAAGGGAAAATACTGGTTGCTCTTATCAGAGAGGTGTTGGATAGTTGCTGTTTATTCTACTCATTGGTGCATTTATTAAAACCTACTCATTGAACACCTACTCTGTGCTAGGCACTGATCTGGTTGCTAGCAAATAACAATGGCAACGACCTCTATCCCACATACTTTATATTAAAACAAGGAAAACAATAACATTTAAAGGTTTGGATAAGTCCCAGAAGGAAAACAAGTTAAGGGATAAGGAAGTGATGGAAGAGTGGTACTATTTTTCATAACATGACCACAACAGAATCCTCTGAAGAGATAACAATTGATTTGAGACCTGATTGAAATGAAAGAGAAAAGCCTATGAATATTGTGGGGGAAGCATTCCAGACAGAGGGACCAGCAAGTACAAAATCCTGGGTCAGGAATGTGCTAGGTGCATTTGAGGAACAGCAAGGTAATCAGCATGGGGTTAGGTACAGAGAGAAAGAGGAGAAGAGGCAAGGTGTCCAACTGGAGACATTGGCTGAGACCAGACCATGCAGGGCCTTCTAAGCCTTGGAAAGAGAAGGATTCTGGATGTGATTCTAGTGATTCTAGTGAGATGGCTTTGAGCTGGGCTATGACACAATCTGATGAATCTGATGTATGTTTTAAAAGGATCATCACAGCAACCTTGTGTAGAAAAGATTCTATTCTTGAATCAATTTACTGCTGCTTGTTTGAAGGAACTATATGGATTTTATTTATGGGCTTTCAAATACTAATTATGATCTATGAACTACAGAGTAGGCTTAGTTCCATTTTTCTCTTAACCAGAAATTTTCTAGATTGCTATGCCAAGGTGAAGGCAGATTTATTGGCGTGAAATAACTAAACCATGACAATTCCATTAGGAAGACCTGATAGCATCTTTATAATGGTTGGGACTTTCTAAACATAAAAGGGCAAAATGACATTACCCCCTTTTACAATATCTCATCCTCTGTTCGGCTCCCATCTATGATCACTTTATTGGTTCTCTTGCTTATGAGGATATCATAAGCGAGTCAAGCTCAGTTGTCATTATTCATCACAGCCATATTCCATCCAGGAACAGACCCAGGAGAAAAAAAGACTTCTGCTGTATCTGCATAAACAGTAAATGCTCAAGTTCAGTGTAAAAAGTGGTTGGGGTTAGGGTTGAGGGTCTAGAGTGGGTCTTGACCATGTACTAGGTGAAGAATTAGCAAAATGTTACAAACATTTTGTTGAATGAACAAGCACTTTGTCAAAACAGAATTGCTCTATGAAAGGCAGATATGTGTTTTTAAGGGGCTGCCAAATAATACTTTGGCCAGAAGCTATTAATTTTTTAAAAATAAATCACTAAAGAAAGAGTCTTACTGCCTTTAGCAGAGTGGCAGTTTAACCGAATCACCAGCAAAGCCATGAACCACTAACACCTATGACTCTATGATTGTTGGTTGATTAAACACCCCCTTAAGTTGGGCATTTTTGGGGGGGTTGATTTATCTTGGTGCCATGACTAAGTTTTACTGAAGATTTTCTAGCATAGGCTAGATTGCATTTTGGTAGCATTCTTGAAAGGATGCTACCTTTCAAGGTAGCATCAATAGAAATGATGGAAAGGATGATTGGCTTAGATGACCAATAAGGTTTATTTCAATCCTGAGATTCAGTAATTATAGGATGGAATCTTGAGGTCTTGAACTCTGCTTTCTATAATATACTCTCCTTGGTGATTCAAAATTAATCTGTAGAACATTTCTTGAGTTCTTACATGAATTTGAGAAATGCAGTTTTCCTTCTGAGAAAAAGAATATTTCAGCCCTTGAATGTCCAATTAAACCTTTTTATTAATGATAGAAAAAATATATGTGTGGAAAAAAATTGCAAGTCAGCAGCTGCCCATGATAAACATGTTCCATATCTTGCTGTCTCATTTAGTTGCCACTAGACACACAGGAATGTTGAGCCTTTCTAATGTGGCTTGTGCAACTGAGAAAGTGACTTTTAAGTTTAATATAATTTAATTAATTTAAGTTTACATAGCTGCATGAGGTTGGTGGCCAATCTGTTAGACAGCACAGTTTCCATGTGACATGGATTGTTCAATACTAAATAGCACAGAGGACTGAAAATTCAAACATTTCTATTTTACCCTACATCAAGTTAAGTGTGGTTATTTACCCACATTTTTATCTTCAGTTCTGGTATATATGTATGCATGTATGTACACATTATCTCTCTTCCTCTGTCTTTGGCTTATCTATCTGTCTATTTATCCAAATCTATCCATCCGTCTAATCTATCACTTATCTAATGTTTCCAATAATGCATTTTGCAATGTACGGAGGAAAATGTGAAGGAATGGAGGACAGAAAGAATATAATGAAGGTTCTTCGTGTTCATTCCAAAGAGAAAATTATTATTTTCTTTTTCAAAAATGGAAATAGATTTTAAAAAGAGGAAGCATAGAGGAGTGTACTTGTTTAGTTTTTGACACCTCATTAGGGCCAATAAGCTTCACTGGTGCTTGGACATTAATTTGGGAGATTGAAATAATATACTCCCTAGAAGCAATTTAAGATTTCAAAGCAACCCTTCCTAGGATACCTGAACTTTGCTAATACTCTGTGTTCTCTATATAGATAAAGGTAAGATAAAGAGAGTTTGGAACAATTGAGCCCTGTGTTCACTTTTCATAACTCTGTTTTTTTTTTTTTTTTGTAATGGCTTTGAAGAATGAGAACTTTTAAAGGGAAGATAGAAGGAAAGGATTGATCGGTGGAGTGGAGTGTGATAAGAGCTTGTAAGAGGCTATGGTATTAGCTGAGTGGGCATAGAGTAGAATTAAGATAATTAGAAATTTCAATGAAGGATTAATTTCTTTCTTTATCTTCACTAAACATGCCATTATGCAAGGAATCTTCATCTTTAGCCAAAATCATTGCAGTTCCAATATTTCTGTCCTCCACTTGGTTCTCCCCATGGATTAATATAATTCTTCTATTTTAAACTTTCAATGGTTCCTCATTTTAGTGTCACATATTTCAATAGCCCAGACTTAAAGAAATATGTGAATATAAATAGTATTTTTTCTTCATTCTTATATGAATTTTTTAGAGTAATGTCTGGAGAGAAAGGCCTAAATGTTGTTGCCAGAGGGATGAGGAATAAGGATTTCAGGCTCCTTGTGGTGGACATTTTGAGGAGTTCTTCCTTGAGAGGAACGAGGGTTGAGTCATATGCAGAAGGAAGAACTTCTGACTCGTGAGCTGGCCCTCTTCTGTTGCCTTGAGAAAGCTCTCCTCTGAGGAGTTTTTATTTTCAGAGGAAAGCTGCTATTTTTGATATTTTGCTTCACCACTGATCATTGTAATAAGATGAAAATGAATCAACAGTCTTAACTCTTAGTTCCCAAGAGATCATCACTAACTTTTTATTTCTGAAATTTAAGCTTTTTACATTAATTTTTTATATTATAACTTATCACTTTTATCAGGACAATATATGCACATGGGGAAAACACCCCGCCATGCTCGATCATTGGCTGGGGGCCCCCTATGGAAATGAGATGATGTGACTGTGGGGGTGAATTTCGGTGTGCAGGAGCTGTGCTGTCACTCAAGTGGCTCTCCTTTCCATGGTAGAAATGCTGCTATCGGTTTGACGTGCCATGAAGATTCGTCCCCTTGAAGTGTGATCTCACATCTCTGGGTAGGTCATTGTCACTGAAGTATCAGGAACTTGCTTCTGAGAAGAGACTCTCATTGTTATCATGGTCATGCAAAGTCCATTTTGTCATCCTAGCTGCTTTGTTCATAAGTCCACCGCCCGGGCACAGGTCTCTCAAAGATTTCTCAAACCCTTTCATATCAGGCCTCCCAGCTGGTGAGATGGCTCACATCTGAAAACTTTAAAGAAGGACAACTACTACTGGCAGTGCCAAATCTTTTGAATGTCAGGAATCTGTCCCTTGCCTGGATACTACTTCCTGGAGCTCTCCATTTTTCAGGCCCTGTCTAGGCTGCAGTAGAGAGGGCAGGGAGGAAAGGATGCTCCCCGTAATGATGTCGGTGAGCCCTCTTGACTTCTAGCCCTCTTTACTCCCCTGCCCACCATCTTTCTTGCCCCTCCAAGGCTGGAGTCTTAAATACCCTCCCTTTTCTCTTCCTACAGCCCCTTTATACATATTCTTGGCTCTGAGTTCCCCAGCTCCTACGAATCATTTGACGTTTCTCAGTCCACTTCCTGTCTTCCAGAATAAGTTTTCAAAGTTACTTCCTCTTTTATTGAAAACAACTCTGAGCACACATTTTTTGTCATGTGTTTGTTCTAACAAATTGTCCCCCCCTGTTTTTTACCACCCCATCAAACACAATGAGAAAATTACGAGGCAAGCACTTTATTCTTAGCAAATGATGAAATGAACGCTGGCACATTTGTTGTTCTGCGTCCCTCAGAGCCTGACGACTGCCACTCCAGCAGTTTTGACTTTGTTGACTTGGGAGCACAATTGCGTTTTAGTCAATTTTTCCAGTTGACCCAATAGTCGCTAAAATGCTCATTGATCTTTTGTTTTTTCTTTTTCCTCACCAGCTATTTTCCATCAACTATGTTGCAAATTGACGTTTCCACGGAAGACCACCACTAAAATTACTAAATATTGAACATGTATTCTTTCAGCCAGCTGTAGATAGAGGACCTCTGTTTCTCAATCAGGCTTTCAGTATATCTTCTGAGCATATTAAATCATGCCATTTGAAGGTTTATTTGATAAGGACATGTTTTAATGTGTTCTCTTTTTGACCTAAAAGGGGTCTGAAAATACCTCTATTTAAAGATTTTTATCAAATCACTCCTGTTACTTGACTTACTGTCATTGTTGACACCAGCTTAAACATAGTGTAAAATAATATGGATTTTTGTGCCTTTAACTGTGCTTTGTGTTTGATTACTCTAGCAATTTTTTCATGATTAATTTAAATATTGCTGCAAAAATGATCTTCTATGTATTTATTGCTAACTATTTTTACATGAAACATTAAAATGAAGTTTATTTGTTCTTTATTTACTTAAAAAAAAATCTTCACCTGAGGATTTTTTTGAGAGGATTGCTTTTAGAGAGAAAGCAATGTAGGGGAGAGACAGAGACAGAGAAAGAGAGCGAGAGAGAGAGAGAGAGAGAGAGAGATATCAATGTGAGGGAGAAACACTGATTGGTTGCCATCTTACAAGCACCCAGACCCGGGATTGAATCTGCAACCTGGGTATGTGCCTTGACTGGGAATCGAACCCGCGATCTTTCAATCTACAGGACGACACTCCAACCAACTGAACCACACGGGCCAGGGCTTTATTTAACTTTTGAAGGACATCTTGATTACTTCTAGTTTGGGGCAGTTACTAATAAGGCTGCTCTAAACATTTGTATGCAGGTTTTGTGAGGACATGTTTTCAACTTATTTGGGTAAATACCAAAAACACGATTGCTGCATTGTATAGTGAGCCTATGGTCCGTTTGGTAAGAAACTGCCCCACCCGTACCTCGCTGAACCGTTTGCACTTCCAGTGGCAGTGAATGAGAGGTCCTGTTGCTCCACCCCTTTGCCAGCCTTGGTGTTCTTCGGAGAGAAAGGAAACGATATAGGTCAGACCCTTAGGCTAAAGAAAAGACAAGTGTTAAGGAAGGATTAAATGAAGGTAAAATGCAATCTTTTCTTTTGCTTACTCTTAATTGGTCTCATAGATAACTATTTCTTCAAAAAATAGATACTTTTTTTCAAACAATGTATCAGCTGATTATATGTTGTGACTAAACAAATAACAGCACTGTTATTAGGAATGAGGGAGGGGGAGGAATGGGGACTACTTCATTGTGAGGTACCTGTACTATCTGGGAAGTGGTACACTGTTATTTGGATGTAGACTTCAATTCGTTGTAAATGTTCAGTGCAAGCTTGCAGGAAACCGCTTATTTTCTTTTTAATAAAGTATATTAAACACTAAGAGAAGAGAGAAAATGGAAATATTGTCTCTCTTATTTAAAAAACCCATAACGTGTTATTGAATTAAGTGTATTTATAGCAAAAATACATTTCTAGTTGATCTTATTTTAGAAACCTTTTGCTTGTGAGGTGGCCACTTTAGGGAGAAATAGATGAAGAAGGTGTATTTAGATGCTCAGAATGGCCAACCCACATCTTCGCGCCTTACAGTGAGTAAGTGGCTGGGCCAGCCCTTCGGGGTCCCAGTCTACCCTGTAATAGTTCCACTTCAGTAATAGTTTTCAGCTCTACCTTCTGCTATCTATTCGCTGATTATACAATATGATTAATACATACACATTCCAGATGCTGGAGTCAGACCGTCTTGATGTTTCTCATTAAAGTAGGAGGTGAGGCCATATATTAAAAATGAGAACATGGGGGGCCAGGAAGGGAAGCTTTGAAAAAAGAGGCTAAAGAGTTTGTCATTGATAAATCAGGGACTTCACATATAGAGAAGAAGAAACTAGCAAAGAGTATGCAGGTGGACAGTGAGAAGGAAACATGGGGCTGAGGCACCTGAAAAGGTGAGTAGGAGAGGAGCTGTTCCTTGTGACCAAAAGGTGCGGAAAGCAGTGAAAAAAAAATAGCAGGATGAAGAATTATGTTAAAAATAGAAAATAATAAATTACCCATAAAGAGAGAGAAGATTGGAAAATTGATTGCTCTCAACCCAGTTGCTGTTGGATGTTCCTGTCATGTAGTTTCATCACACACCATTTCTATTAAATGGCATTTTCTCTTGTAAATTTATGGTGAAAGATAGCAAAATGAAAGGAGGTGCTTATAAACAAAGATGTCCTTCTGAGAGCAGTAAGAACGCAAGATTTATTTGCACTGACTAGTGACAGAAAATGTACCTGCTTATTATGTGATTATTTCCTTGCTCGACACAGAAAAGATAATTGAATGAGGGAGGTCACCATTGTGCTCATGAAACCCTTCAGCAATGATTTTTCCACTGGTACTTGATCTCAGGGCAGAAATCTCTTAAAAGCCATAGGCAGCCAAAGGTGAAGAAAGACATTTGGATTTTAATAACTATTCAATGTTATAGAGCTTGAAAAGGAGAATTCAGGAGAATTAAGCCTTTTTATTTGACAATGTGGAGCTCATCATTAAACTCAAGGAAGAAGATCTTTAAGAAAAGTCTTTGACTGTATTCCTCATGAAAGCTTGCCTTTCCACAACAGTCCATGGTCACTCCACGTCGCCAAAGTAACAACTGCTGCAATTGATATGGTGGGAGATTTATAATAAACAGTAACAAACACAGAGTTAACAAAATTCTTCTATTAGACACTCTGAAAAAGCTCAACATTTTATAAAAAAGATAGTAATACCAAATGACTTTATCTATTGTAGTTACTATTTTTTTTAAGTGGCACACCAATCAAAAACTATAACTATATTATAATGATTTTTTTTGACAAGGAGGGTGCCATTGTCTTCAGTACAGGGTAATTTCACAACCATATATGGAGGAAAGTGTACTTTTTACTTCTCCAAATCTATGTAAACTTTGCTTAGAGATTCTGGAGGAGATATCTGAACTGTCTCCTGAAAGACAAGTAATAGTTCCTTTATTCATTCTCTCAACAAATACTTCGTGAGCATTTACTGAATGTCAGGCGCTATTCTAGGCTCTGTGATAAGGGGTGAACAAGACAGAGAAGCTCTGCCCTTGTTCAAACACTTTATATTCTAGTGGTGGTATGTTCAATAAATAAATAAGTAAATAAGGTAAATTCAGATAATGATAAATCCTTTGATAAAAATAATGCAGTTTCATTGGATAGTGTTGAGTAGGGGGAAACTTTTTTAGATTAAGAATTCATGGAAGGTGGTGCCACGCTGAGGAGGTGCCATTTAAACTAAGACCTGATTGGTAAGAAAGGGACAGGCATGCAGAAATCTCAGGGAGGAGTCTGGGCGGAGTGTCCAGAAACAGAAGCCTTAACGCAAGAGGGGGTTGGAGTAATTACAGAGAAAGAGGGAGCCTTGATCAAAGCATACCTGAGTCCTATCTGCCTCGGGACTTTGACTTATCTGATAAATACTTCTATTTTTTTTAAAGCTACATTAAGTTAGATTTTCTCCTACCTTCAATGGAAAGATTCCCAACAGATTCATGTAATATTTTTAGAAACTATCAACAGAAACACCCTGATTCAAAAAAAGTATTCTTTATAGGGCATCAGAACTTTGTATGAGTTTGTAAACCCTTGTGGGGTTTTAGTATAATGGTCTTTATGGCTTTCCTGTTTGCCTCTCAAGTGTAATGACATCAGAAGATAATTTTTAGTTCTTGCCTCTTTGAAGTGGGCACCCCACTAGATAGACTGGGTGCCTGGCATAAATTCTGCCTGAGCTTGTGAGGTCATGGAGACTCAGTGGTATTTTTTGCCCCAGCATTTAAAATTCTGATTATTTTCTGGCATTATTTACTTTTTATTGAGGGGATTACACTGTATGTAAATAATATTTTATTTTAGATGTAAACTATATTTGTGAAGTTGAGAATAAAGATAATTTTACAATATCAATTTTATATTGCAAGCTTAATCTCTGAGAATCTTTAAGAGCAATATTCTATAGTTATCTAACAGAACCAGGAAGACTGTTAAAATTATTTAAAAATTGGAAATAGGTAAAAGGGATTATTTGGTGTCTTTTCAGTGCAGTGCTGAAAGTTGTCCAGCAGGTCCGCCTGGGAGGTATTTAATTATTTACGGATGTAGACCTTTGTCCGACTTCTACTTACTGTTGATTAGAATATTTTATACTAAGGGCAGTGGTTAACTTGTAGCAAACTGACAACACCCATGATTTCTGTCTGGTAGAACAATAGCCAAAAAAGAATGTCATTTATTGCCCTGTATATATTAACCACTTTTATATTTAAACTAACAAATTTATTCTAAGTTTTGTAAAAAAAATTGCATCTCCTGATCGACTATGTAAACCTCTGTTTTTCAAATGCTGTGTAAACTACACTTATCATCTCTAGTTTCCTCATTAATGAGTTCGTTAATATATTTTTGACAAATATTCAGTATATTTGTATGTGTTATGTTTTTAACTTTTGAAAATTATAATTTAATGAAATTTATAGAGATGTAATTTTATAATTCACTTTTTTGACATAAGAATTATTAAAGGATACATGTTTACTATAATAACTCATATTTTTCATTCACTGTAATGTGAACTTACCACTAGGTCCATGCATATATAGCTACCATTTTAAAAAATGCTGTATAATGTTTGTAATGTACATGATTATTATATATTCAATTATTTTATTTATTTAATATTATATATAGTTGTTTTATTGTTGATAGATAGTCAGCTTATTATGTGTTTTTTATATGTAATAAAGACACAATTAAAAGTTTAAAATAAATGCTAGACCCTCTGTGTAAGTACTGGGCAATTTTCATATGGTTAAAAAACGAGAATCTGGCTTGCTAAATAAAATTGGAAAGCTTCCTTAGCCCCTCTGAATCCTTATTGGTGTGTTCAATTAAAATATAAACAATAATGTCAAAATCATAAGACTTTCATAGGAATTGAATGAGATAATAAAAGTCAACACACTTTGTAAAATATAATAGCATTGTGTGAATACATTAACTCATTGTATGACCTTTATTATGTGCTGAATGCTGTCCCTCCAGAATTCATATGTTGAAGTCCTAAGTCTCAGTGCCTCAGGATATGAGTATATTTGGAGATAGAGCCTTTAAAGAAGTGATTAAGATAGGCAGATAATATTCATGGGGCCCTAATCTAATATGACTGATGGCCTGGTCCATTTGGGCTACTATAACCAATTTCCATAGACTGTGTAGGTTATAAATGACAGAAATTTATTTCTCACAGTTCTGGAGGCTGAGAAACTCAAGGTCAAAGCACTGGTATATTTGGTGTCTAGTGAGAGCTTATGTCCTGGCTCATAGATGGTGTCTCCTTTCTGAGTCCTCACATGGTGGAAGGGGCAAGGGAGCTCTGACTGCATGGGGATCTCTTTTATAAGGGCACTAATCCCACCACTGAGGGCTCCACCCCCACAACCTAATCACCTCCCAAAGTCTCCATCTCCTACTGTCATTACCTTGGGATTAGATTGCAACACATGAATTTTGGAGGCACACATTCAGACCATAGCAACTGGTGTCCTTATCAGAGGAAGAGATTGGGACACAGATACATGTGAGAAGGCCATGGGAGGTAGCCGGACAAGATGGTTATGTACCAACCAAGAGGAGAGGCCTCAGAAAAACTGACCTTGCAGACCACTTGATCTTAGTTAGACTTGAGAAAATAAGTTTCTGTGGTTTAAGCCACCCAGTCAGTGGTAATTTGTTAACTAGCCAGAGCAAACTAATACAATGCTTTCAAGTAGTCACCCCAGAGAACATTTGACTAAAGGCAAAAGGCTCTTGAGCAAAATGACTAATATAAAGATATTCTGGGTAAAGTCATTATGAGCTTTTTTTGTCCCTATGAGCTCCTTTAAGGAAGGAGCTCCCTTACAAATATAAAGCAAGAAAGAAAACAAATATTCAGCCCTTCCCTTCTTCACCCACTCTCAGGTCTCTCTTTTCTCTCCTTAGGATTTTCCGAATAGGTCTCAATCAAATTACTGTGTCGCCCAGCACATTTCTATCCTGTGTTTGAGAATAATTTTATTGCTGGCTTGCACAAGTATTTTCTGATACTATCTTTTTCACTACCAGGTGTTTGTTTAATACACGTGCAAGATTAAACACAGGGTGAAGGAGAAGATGAGCAGTAGCTGCCTGCCCTGTGACTTTCTGAGTGAGAGACCAAGCCATGGGAAAACAGAATCATGAGGGTCTTACCACTGGGGTCCAGCCCACTTCACCCCCCCTGAGGAATGGATAAAGCTATTTCTAGCTAACCGGTTAACATTGTCCCCTCAGTGTTTGCTCTAAAGGTCCTCTTCACACAGGCAACCACTCTTGGCGTCAGCTGCACATGGTCTTCTCCCAAGTCCCTTTCTTCAACAAGCTGTGCTTTGAGACCTAACACTTCACATACTCTCACATAGGAATTAAGAGCAGCTTGTGCCTGAGAAAAGGGGATGGGGTTTGGAAGCTCTAAGAAGAAGGCCGTGGGCCTTTTTGAGGTTTTTAAAAAGTGGCGGGCACATGAAAAGATGCTCAGCTTTAGGGAAATGTAAACCGAAAGCACAATGCAATATCACCTCACATATACTAGGATGGCTAAAATAGAAAAAGACAGAGGATACATAAAACATGTTGGTGAGGACATGGAGAAATTAGACCCCTCATGCACTGATGGTGGGAATGTAAAGTGGTGTATCCACTTTGGAAAACAGTCTAACCCTTCCTCAAAACAGTAAACATAGAGTTACCAACTGACCTAGCAATTCCACTCCTAGGTACATGAGGTTTGTCCAGAAAAAGTCCAGCCATTGTTAATAAAACGTGAATGGTTTGTGTGACATCGACGTAACCTAGCAGCCAAGGAGAGTGGGCTGGAATGTGCATGTGTGAACAACGACAACTTCACTGTACTAGTAGGTGGGGGTGGTAGGCGTCATTGAGTGAGCATGTGTGCTGTGTGACCATCACATTCAAAATGACTGAGTGAGTAGAGCAAAAAATTACATCAGATTTTGAGTTAAGCTTGAATATTCCTCCACGGAAACTATTTGGATGATTCAGTAGGTGCAGCTATGGGCAACTGGTGATTTGTAGTTTCATCACAACAACACACCCGCTCATGCATCACATCCTCCTCAGAGTCTTTTGGTGAAGCAAAATCACCCAGGTGACTCAGTCTCCCTACTCCTGTGACTTCTGGTTTTTCCCAGATCTAAAATCACCTTTGACAGGGAAGAGATTTCAGACTGACAATGAGATTCAGGAAAATACAATGGTGTTGCTGATGGCAATTCCAACAAAGAAGTTTTCAGAGTTTTGAACAGATGAAAGAGGTGCTGGGAGAACTGTGTGAGGTCCCAAGGTGTCTACCTTGAAGGGGACTGAGGTGGCATTGTCCTATGTATGATGTTTCTTATATCTTGCACCTTCTTCAATAAATGTCTCTATTTTTCATATTATGTGACCGGATACCTTCTGGGCAGACCTCGTATATCCAAGAATAATGAAAACATATGGGTACCCAAAACTTGAATAAGGTTATTCACAGCAGCATTATTACAATAGTCAAAAAGTGGAAACAAGCCCTAGCTGGTGTGGCTCAGAGGACTGAGTGCTGGCCTGTGAACCAAAGGGTCACAGGTTCCATTCCCAGTCAGGGCACATGCCTACATTCTGGGTCAGGTCCCCAGTAGGGGTGCAAGAGAGGCAACCACACATTGATGTTTCTCTCCCTCTCTTTCTCCCTCCATCCCCCTCTCTCTAAAAATAAATAAAAAAAATCTTTTTTAAAAAAGTAGAAACAACCCAAATGTCCATTAACTGATAAATGGGTAAATAAATGTGGTATGTCCATACGAGGGAATATTTTTCTTTAGTGAGAAGGAACAAAATTCTAATATAAGATACAGTGTGGATGACCCTTTAAAGCAGTGTGCTAAGTGGAAGGAACCAGTCACAAAGACCTCATATTGTGTGGTTCCATTTATGTGACATTCTCAGAATAGGCAAGTCTATGGAGGATGAGAGTAGATTGGTGATTGAGGTGGGGGATGGGGATGCCTGCTAATGAGTATGGGGTTTCTTTTAGGGGTGGTAAAAATATTCCAAAATTGACTGTGGTGATGTTTGTGCATATCTGTGAATATACTAAAAAACATGGAATTATATATTTTAAATGGATGAATTGTATGATATGTGGACTATACCCCAACAAATATGACTTAAAAATGGTAGGGACCAGGGTTTCCCAGAGAGGAGATGCTTTTGCAGGATGACATAAGGGTTTCATAAAAGGTAAAGGTCATAACCTTAGAAAGCACAGTATGGGGTTTCCAGGCTCATGTTTGACATTGGGGCATGGGGCCACCAATGTTTGAGTGGGCAACACAGGATGAAGACAGGAGCCTCTTTGGGTACCTTTAGCTTCTTAGATTCTCATATGGTATGAATGAATGTCACTCATTGAACCCAAAATACAAATAAGATTGGCTTCTAGTCACCCCAGTATGCTGAAACTTAGAGTCTGGTTCAGTTTGTTTTCTTTCACTAGGTTGACTAAAACACATTCCCACCATCCCTGTTTAAGGGTGGGGTATCTCAGTCTCTACTCCCTTTCTCATGTTTGTGGCCCAGGGGGGTAGATTGCACCTGAGGTTCATTTTTAAATGATGCTTTCATACCTATGAGTTTCACAACTAGATGGCATTTCTTTTGTTTTATCTAAACCTTATTTGTTATACTCTCGAAGCCTATATCTGATATCTGTGAACTCCCTTTTCTAGAACCAGTCTACTGCATGTTTCCTGTTAACTCCACAGTGACCTTCTGAAATAAGTCTTGATCAATTTAACATTTAAATGGCCACAGGGCAGAGACATAGTCTCATGTCTCAACACAGACTATTGACTATGGCTTTGTAGAGATGCAATATTCTTGAATTATAAGAATTATCTTCAAGGTATATAGACAAGTCCCTTGTCTAGAAAGTCTAAAACGCACTGAAACATGAAGAATTGTCACAGAGGCTCTGTTGACTGGATGATTAAATGAGAAATGGAACTCAACTAATGTGAAACGTTTGGGCGACAGTTTCCATAGAGAAACTCAATAAGCTGATGTAAAAACAAGAAAATTGCTTTTTTTTTTTTTTTGTAAGAGAACCTCCTCTCCCCTCTTTAAGATTCTGTGATGAAATGCCGAGAAGGACGCACAAGGTGAAAGCTGATTTTCCCTGAAGTGCACATTGTAAATTCAAAGCCAAAATTCTTTCAACAAGATTAATAAGTGCTATTCGTGGCGTTCCCTGGGCAGATCAACAGTGTGAAGAGCACGGGTATAAGGCCACAAAATAAAACCCTCTGTTATTTTCAGAGTATTTGTGCTGCAGCCAACCATAGGAGGAACGCTGATCATCTTTTGCTGGGAAGAAAGCAAATCATGGAGGACCAAGTTATAAGATAGAAATCATTTGTAGGAAAACCTGGTTAAATAGCTGACTTGAAATCTAAAGACCTTTACTTGAGAATGTAGAACCTTTTATGCCTTCCAACGTGCAACCATTAGTAACCTAAAAGTGAGAAATCTTCCATAAGGGTGAAAAATATAGGGTAAGTAAAGATGGACTCAGGTCAGACGGGGGTGTCAAAACTTAGAAACACAGGGAAAGAACAGGACAGTTAAGCTTCCTTTCCAAATTGATTAGAGACTAATAATTAAAATTCAATTCATACTTTTATTTACTTAAAATAGCCATTGGAATTAATTTCTACATTATTTCTGGAATTAATATTTTAATATCTATATTATTGCTAGAATTAATATCTTCATTAGTGTTGGAATTAACATCTTAATTAATATCTTAATTCCAGTAATAATGTTCTTGAAAAATAAGGGCCTTGGGAGTGAGAGAAGCTGGCTTTGGACCTGCCTGCTTTCAACTTCTGTGACTGTAGGCAATTCTTTTCATCTCACTAAGATTCAGTTTCATTATCCATATAAGGACAGGGCTTAATGATCCTAAGATGCCTTCAACTTCATGATTTTTATGATTTATGAATCTTGGGTTTCAGAGCTGGCTGACTCACTGATGATTTATCCGAGAAAAATAATATTATTGACTCTCAAATGAGAGACTAATATTTCCTGTGGGTGAAAAATTAATTTTTAGCTATCACTTATGTCAAACCAAAGAAAATATCCTGACTCCAATAAGAAATTTAAAGAGTCTACCCAAAGATAGATGACTAGGAATTAGCAGTGTGTGAGTTCCCATAATTAACTAAAACTCCACACAGGAATTCTTTCTAATTTATTAAAAATTCTGTGGTTCCTTTTCTTTTCCAAACTAAATAGTCTCAAAGAAATAAAAATATGCTTAAGGAGCATACTTAGCTAGGAGCTACTATATTATATTTTCCTACTAATATTGTCTAAATCTTTAAATGTTGAAGCTAATATTACAATGTGATAATAACACATCACCACATGCTAATCCACCATTTGTACTTTCTATTTAATCCCCAAGAAGAAAATGAACCACCAGGCACTTGGAATGTATGTCTTAAATACAGGTACTATGAAATTTGGATGAAGTAAATAGATTATCCTGAGGCCATTTCTACAGCCAGAGTGACTACCTAGTCACAGTTGTTTAGATCAATGATCACAGATGTACAATATGGCCATGAGTGTTTAGGGATTTATCAGGAAGGATGCTTTGGGATATAGACATCAGTGACAAAGCTGAACTGATATAAACAATGAGGCAAGTCCAGGAGGAGGCTGGATTCGGGGCTTACCTAATCCAGACCTCTGCCTTTGCTTCCTGGTGTTCTTCTCCTCCCTCAGGGCCCCCGCCCTGCTCCGTCATTGGTTTGGACACTTGGACCAGAGTCAGACTGTCATAAGCTCTATTCTGGCTTTGCCTCTCCTTGACAGATCACAGAGCCTGGAACACAGTGAGCGCACCATGAATAACAAAAATAGTGATAAATGCTGGCATTTATCAAAATCTCATTACATGCTCTATGTGTTTTACGTCTATTGATTCATTTACTCTTTATCATAATCCTGTCAGACAGTGTGGTACTTTAAAAAATATGTCAACAAATGCTTTCAGATGCCTCCTTTAAGAGGTGAGGTCTAATTTCCCTCCTTTTGCACATGGGCTGGACTTAAGAACTTGTTCTAATGTGTAGAATAAAGCCAAAGTGATGATGTGAGACTGCAGACAGTCATAAAAAGGCTATGGTTTCCATCTTGGCTGCTCTCTCTCTCTCTTATTCCTCTTCTTCTCCTCCATCCACTTTCTTTTTATCTACCCCCTACTCTTATTAACTTAGGGAAAAGTTAACTGCTACATATTGGGGACACCAAGGCACCCCTGAGGACATGCCCATATGGTGAAGAATGGAACTCTCTGACCCATAGCCATGAGTCCTGCCAACAACAGCACAAGTGATTCTGGAGGCCAATTCTCCAGTCCAGCTGCAGCACTTTTTGGCATCTTAACTACAACCTTTTGAGAGTCAATGGTCCCTAGCCATTCAGCTAAGCCATTCGGGATTTCTGATCCTTAAAAACTGTGTGAGATAATAGATATTTGTTGTGTTCAGCTTCTAAATTTTAGGTAATTTGTTACACAGCAATAGCTAAGTAATACAGGCGAGTACTATTATCCTCATTTTAGATATGAGCAAATTGGAGCGTAGGAAGGTAAAGTAACTTGTCCTTGTCAGTCACAGAGCTGAGAAGTTGTAGGGACAGGTGCAGACCCAACCAGGCTGAACTCCTAGCTCACATTCTTAGCTTCTGATGTACATATCTGTGGACTGTCTAGTTTAGTTGAAATATTTAGTATTTCATCTTAAATTGCCCAAAATATCAGAATTGGTGGATAGTTTCAGAGTGATTAATATGAGTAACAGAGAGTGTTAAAGTCTTCTTAAAATTATTTTATTTGTAGCTTAAAAATATTGTTTACATGCCTTAGAAGCTGTGTAACATTTATATCACAGAAAATAGATGTGAAAGGCGGTTCATAGTTTTAGGTAAAGGTTAAGAAGTTTGCTAATCTTCCACATAAAGAGAGAGGCTTGAATTCAAATTCTATGTTGATAGTTTCTACTCATTAAAGGTATGGCGATGAGACAGCAATACATTAGAAGTATATAGTTTTATAAACTCTGATGGGCATAATTCTAACTATGTCAGGTGTTGGGTGATTTTTTCAGACATTAACATAAAACTTGATGAGGTTTGTTTTATTCTGAATTTATGTGACAATTGATCTAAAAGTCAAGAAACCTAGGTTTTAATTCCTGTATCATTGCTGAGTTATCCTCAATAATGTGAAGGTCCCACATTATTTCTCATTTTCAAGTCTCATAGTTTCCTACCTCACAGTTGGAGAGAGAAAGAGGCTGGAAGACGGGCTTTCCCTGAATCTCCCTATTCTCCTTACTTTCTTGTCTCTGAACCCCCAGCTGGGTGAGGGCCATGTGGACTGGCTGTGAGGTCCTGGGGCAATAAGTGACTGCTTCTTTTATACAGGGAGAGTTCCCTCCATTTTCTTGAGAACCAGAATCCAGAGAGGGGAAGTTGCTGCTTGAAGTCACTTGAAGAATGAATGGCAGGGCTTCACAGTCCGGTTATTTTTTCACAGCTGTAGAATTTGCTTCCAAGTCTGACCTGAGGGTGGGATGATTCTGTACTCAGCCTTGGGAAGTGACCTATACAACATCCATCTTGTATTCCTTGTACCTCAATTATTCAGGTATCTCTTATCTTCCTAATGGATTAAAATTTCTTTGAGGCAGAAAAATGGAAACAGCACCTTGCCTATAACATAGCTCAATATCTATGAATGCTACTAGTAAGTGAAAGTGAAAGGATGGATGAACGGATGAATTGATGAATGAATGGATGGATGGAACTATAAAACCCATTTAGTTTTTCTACTCAACTTTATTGTTAGATGTGCATTGAAATAAGAAAAAAATCTTTTGAGTAATGTGAATTTATAAAACAGCTCTGTTCAAAGCAGGTATTTTACTTTAAATAAAAATTGCCTAAGTTTAAATTTCACTTTCAAAAATTCATTTTATAATCACCTTTTTAGTAATGTATCTATTGGTGAAGTTTTAAAGTAAAAAACACATTGGCAAACTAAAAATAATCATATAACAAAGCACAAACTATTTCACTATTTCTAGCTTAGAAGATGTCTTATTTTTAAAAATCTATTGTATTTTGCCTATTTCTACATGCATATATCATTTTTTTGTCTGAAAATGTAAAGTCATTGATTTATATTTTGCTTTCATGAAAGGATTAGAAGCTGTTTACTGCTAAATCATAATGAAAACACATGGCTCATAACCATGGGCAGCTTTTCTTTTCTTTTCTTTTTTTTGGCACTTGCAAATGTTTTCGAACACTGAGACCAAGTTATAATGCATCAGATTAGAGATGCACAAATGAATAGCTTCAGAGTCTAAGAACAAGCAATAAGGAAAGTTTTCGATAACTATAAGCAATAAGATGTTTCTGACGTGGAATGATGAACACTGATGCCAGCCGTCACACAGAGCAGAGAGAGGCTTTGGCGGGGTCCACCTAGGTGTTGGCAAGTAAATAATCATGCCGACAAGACTCAGATTTTAATAGTAATAGTTGCAAGTAATTTTACATCATAAAAATCTTTTTCATTAAGATTTAATTGACATCAAAATTCAGTGTTTACTGAAGGCCAAGGACACTGTGTGACATGTATGAGGCACGTAATGAACCAGCAACAACACACTGAGTTGCACTTCTAATCTCTCTGAATTCTTCTGCACTATCTCTTCTTCCCCTAGCCAAAAAAAAAAAAAAAAAAAAAAAAAAGCCCTCAGCTTTTAGGGCATCTTATATGATTGGGGTAAACCCATCTTGATAATCTTTGTATCTTAAGGTCAAACGTCTTGGAACTTGAGTTACATCTGCGAAGTCTTTTTTGTTGTGTAGTATAACATAATTATGGGTGTAATACCACAGGGTGAAGGTCATGTGGGTCAAAATTCTGCCTACCACAGCCATAAAACTAGAAAGTGATGGATTCAAATGTTAATTGAAGTCCAACTAGCTTCCAAATCTATATACATTCATTATGTCATCAATACACTATCCATGGATTAAAATAAGAAAAATATTAGAAAATAGTTTAGCATCCCCAACAGAATATGAGTAATTGTTGATGTCATGGAACTACCTATGACATCAACAATTACCTATATTCCCTTCCTGAAAGAAATGATTTGAGAATATAATCCAGAATACATAAATCAAAATGTTGAATTCAAAAGGGTAACTGTTTTATGATATTGAACAAATTACCGAAACTGTCTGTGCTTCAGAACGTTCACCTGAAATATGGAAATGACAATAATGGTGCTCACTTCATAGGACTGTTGTGTGATTGAATGTGGCAAAACACATGACACAATTTCTACTGCATAGTAAATTCCCAATAAATATTGATACTAGTAATTATATACACACACAATAGTGCCTTTGACTTTATAATAACATTTATCATACTTTCCCTAACTGCTGGTTTAATTATCTGTCTCCCTTCTTGATTGTAAGCCTCAGAAGAGCAGGGATCGTGTCTTTTCTCACTGCAGTATTTCTAGCATCTGGCACTGAGCTTGGCATGTATGAGGGTACTCAGTAAATATTTGATGAATACATGAGTGAATAATTTTGGATGAAATCTCTCAATTATTTTTAACACAGTGTGGGTCAAATAAAATACATATGAGGGCTGCATTTGGCCTAGGGATATCCAATTTGTGAATTCTGCCAAAAATTATGGCTATGATAATTTAACATGAAAGTTTTCCAGACATGTGTTATTAATCTTCTAGAGAACTCTAGAAGAACCAATAAACATCCATAGTATGTCTAATTTTGAACGATGTAGACGCTGGTGAAACTTTGACATTTCAATAGTTTAGATGATTCCAAATATTTTTCTCCCCAACTGTAAGGATGACAAAGTTGTTTTATTCTATCTTCCTTTGAATTAAACACAATTTCACCTGTTTTAAAAAATGGCAATGTGTTTTGATGGCTCCCTAATTATGGCTTGTAGCACTTTGCTCATTCTCAGCGATGTGCTTCATTTGTTACACATTCATAATACCAGCCTGCAGCCCTCAGAGGAGGACCAAAGCTGTACTTCCAGGGAAAGTCACCTCAAATTAGTCTTTGGTGTCCAGGCTCTGTGTTCCCTACTGGTCCTTGAAATGCAATCTCTCTGCTCAATATTTACCTTTATGGCATTTGGTTCTTTGATACTATCTGGAAAAAAAAAAGACTTAACTGTAGTCAAT
This sequence comes from Mormoops blainvillei, assembly GCA_004026545.1. Taxonomy (NCBI): domain Eukaryota; kingdom Metazoa; phylum Chordata; class Mammalia; order Chiroptera; family Mormoopidae; genus Mormoops; species Mormoops blainvillei. Next base: position 11,698 of record PVJD01006008.1, on the reverse strand, counting down.
ATAGCATTAAAAAGGTACCTTGGAATAAAAATTAGTATAGAAATGGTGAGACACATTCATCATCAAGAGCAGAGCCAGAAGTTCACTGCGAAAAATATGTTAATTGTAAAAAAACTTATGTAATTAAATAGTACAGTCTCAATAACCCTAACACTTTGCTGATATAATTATTAGCACAACTACTTTAATCAAATTTCAGTGGCTGTCTAGACAGGCTGGTAGGATACCTGGATCTGAAATTTATTTACATAGAAAAAAAAAAACTCTAAAAGAGGAAAAGTACTGTATGTCTTTGGTGTCTCGGTTTTGAAGATGTGGTTTTGAGATGAACAATCATATGAAGAGGGAGAAAAAACACTGACCTTAGAAATGAGGTAACTGGGTAAAAGAGAGGGAGAGAGGAGCTGTTATATATTTTGAGACCATTTTTAAGGATTATTCCATAACTCAAACTGTGAACCTGGCCCATATTAGATTTTGTGTGTTTGGTGTTAAATAATGGCAGTGTTTTGAAAAATGGCTTTTCCATACATTCTTTCATGATTTCTGTGTTGCCTTTTCTTCTCTCCTTCCAAAAAGGGGGCCTCTACAATTATGCACTATCTTTCAGTTTTGACTTTTGTTAGTATATTCTGTAATAAAAGTTTCACATCTTAGAATGTGGTTTAAATATGCACCCAGCAAGGAAACAATTGCAGCTTAAATCTGAAGTTTGGAAGAATCAGACAGAGTTAAGTAGTCTATGAGAGGAACTTGGGAAAAGTCCAATCAAAGTGTAAACTTTCACAGTTTATGATGGAACTTCTGACATGAGGTCATAAGAAAACTTTCAGTTTTTGCCTAACTCCCTGGAAACCATTTTCTGAAGGAAGCTAGTTGACACGTGAAGAGGCAACTCTAGATCGCCATGCTGCAAGGAAGCCCAAGCAGTCATGTCCTTTTCCATTGCTTCACCTATAGTGACCACTCCCAAATATAGTCATACCTTGCTACTCTTCTGTTTCAGCACTCATCAAATCCTGTGATCATTGCATTTTGATGGGAAAAAAATGTTTCAGCACTTGGCACTTGCTCAGGACCCATTGTGCTTGCTAGAACTTGTATGAGTCACAATGCCACCTGGCAAGAGAAAATGCTTCATAATTCTCATTGGTTTTGGTACTCGTCACAAGTTCCAGAACGAATTGACAAGTCCCGAGGTACCACTGTATACACATTGGACAGGCCTCCGTGAGCCTCAGAGTCATTTACCCACAGGTCTATTTCACATCTCTGCTTGGAAGTCCTGCCCCACCAGCATCACGGTCTTAATGTTTGAGACTAAACACTTGATTTCTACTCCTCCCAAATCTCTCTGCCTTCAATTTTTCATCTTGGGAATAGGTTCTAATGTCTACCCAATACCCCAGCCAAAATCTGAGTCAACCTTCATTTCCCCTTCTATCAAACCTGAAATGAATCCATCCACAAATACTATTGATTCTGCTCCTACCTATGTACCTTGCATTTTTCCCCAGTTTTTCCTCCATCTCCACTGATCTCATTGTCATCTCTTTCAATAGCTTCCTTACAACGTCCTCCCTGCCTCCTTCCTGCCACCTGCTCAGAAGTGGTAATCTTCTCTTTAAAGATGTTAGCTGGATGTTCCCATGGGCCTGCACGGACACTTGAATGCTGTGGCATTTAAGTACCATCCAAATAACAGAATGTGACTTGGGTGGCCCTACGTTGTTTTTTACAACCTCATCTCATGTCCCGCTTCCTTCGCTCATTTCTTCCAGCACACAAGCCCTTTCTCTCCCAATGATTTTGACGATGATTTTTCTGTGTCTGGAGCACTCCTGTCTGCTCTTCACATTCTCAATGTAAATGTCAGGGAGGCCTTTTAAGATCAACCAATCTAAAGTATTTTCATAGAATCCTATATTTTTTCCATAGTGTTTGTGACAACTATAATTACTTTGTATGTGTTTTTACATTTTAATATAAATTGTATACCTCTTACAGTATCTTGTTAGTACCACAAAGACATGGCTGTCTATTTTATTTTTTTAAGATTTTATTTATTTATTTTTAGAGAGGGGGAGGGAGGGAGAAAGAGAGGGAGAGAAGCTTCAGTGTGTGGTTGCCTCTCAAGTGCCCCCTTCTGGGGACCTCGCCTGCAACCCAGGCATGTGCCTTGACTGAATTGAACTGGTGGCTCTTTGGTTCCTAGGATGGTGCTCTATCCATGGAGCCGTACCAACCAGGGCTCATGTCTATTTTATTTTACCCATTATGTTTCTGGCACTTAGTGTCTGGCACCTAAGAGATGTTTAATTCATTATTCTGTCAAATAAATGAACATATATCAGACCCTTAGAAAATGTCAAGAGAACCATGTGGTTGGCTTAGAGGAAAAATTATCAGATGCTAAGGGGGAGATTGTGAGAATGTATTCTATCCCATACTAATGCAGAGAGTGAAAAATTAGGAATAGAAGACTTGGTTTAAAGGATATCCCTTTAATATCACAGCAGGGGAGGCCAGGTTCCCACACTTCTCCTGTTATACTTCTTGGATTTGCTACCCAGCCTTTCATCACTCATGCTCTCATTTTTCTCCTTGCCCCGGAAACTCCACTCTGAAGTTTGAAGCTTTAGCAACCATGTCTCTTCCAGCTCATCTTCACCTGTTGTACCACCCTACTGATGTTCCCTTCCCACACCAAGGATGCCTCTACCAGAAGCTTGAAACCACAAGTCTCCATTCCCACCACCCAGAGAGTGGGAGAGACTGCATGGTGTGGGAGGTGAGGGGAGGTAATTCTCAATTTCTCCATCCTACAGTTGTGCTCCCAGCACCCAAATTGACTGAGGTAGAGATGACTGTAAAATTTCCAAGCACGGATGTCAAGTAGACATGTGGGTACATTTTTCTGTGACTCACAGAAGCGGTCTGAGCTAAATGTATCCATTTGGGAACTGTTATACTAGATGAAACTTTGGGAAAGAATAAGATGGGTAAAAAAGTCATTAGGAGGAAGAAAAAGGGTTGATAGCAATAATAGGAAAACTGGATGGTTGGGAGGAAAATGAAAAATTTTCCCTCTTCTCCTTTGACTCTTGGTATAAATAGGAAGTGACTGTGTCACAAACATATCAGCTCCTGACGTAACTTCTGCCTCCCAGACAGCAACCTGGTGAAAGGAAGTGAGACCTTAATGTGTTTTTCTGACTTTCACTCCTAATATTATGATATCCCCAATATTCCACAATTTTTACCAATTCTTCCATGAAGCCCATATGCGTTTTGAGAAGTGTTTGGAAACTGGTCCTTTTCACTACCATGGGGAGTTAAGCATTTTCTTTGTCTTACCCTGGCTGCTGGGGCTCCTGTAGCCCAAGTGAGCATAGCATTGTGCCCTGGCTACAGGCTACCCTTCTGTGAGACCCAGACCTGGGAGCAAGTCGCTGTGCCCTCCTGTGATGCACCAGAGTCCTAGGTACTAAAACTCTTGGAGGTTCCCTTTCTCTTTCTTGGTGTTAACTTTGTTTGGAGAGTCACAAATTCAGGGCATATCCTTTCTAAATTACTAACTGATAATTTGGTCATGGAACTCACTGCTACTATCAAATTTGGATTTTGTAAGGAGAATCTTGAGGTCGCCCAAAGACAGACCCTTCACCAAAAGAAAACCCCATTCCACATGCTCCTTAGAGAAAACATGCATAAATGGAGACCAGGAATGCTCAACATCTAGGACCCTTTTCCTACAGGGTGAACTTCTGGGGTGGGAGTGGAGCCAAGTGCTCTCTGGAATGAGAACTGAACTCATCCTTTTGTCTGTCTCTGAGAACAAGGGATTTTGGTGACCCATGATCAAGTGAGTCTGAAGCTGAAAAATAAGGAGGAAAAGAAACTCCTGGTTATGCTATAGCAGGCATTTTCAATCTAGCGTGCACACTGAGTTGTACAAAATATTCTAGTCCTTGCGTCTTGCTCCCAGACATTCTGACGTGACACAACTCAGGTGTGGCTGGAGCACTGGGACTTTTGTGCGGTCAAAAGAAGCAGTCTCTTTTTGACAAATTTACTAGTATCTACCTCATAGGCCCAAGGTGACCCTGTCTGAAAAGGAAATTTCAGATAAACCAAGAACGTCAAAGCTCAGGTTTGAACTGAATCATGGAAATATGCAACAGCTAGAAGCCAGGACTCAATAGGTGCACTTTAGATCATAAAGGAAGAAAAAAAAATAAGGCTACAAACATATGAATATCAAAGTCTTTCATACTGCCTTCCTCAGGGGTATAGGTTGTTACAGTTATGGGCATGAACAAAATTAAGAGCATCAGGAGGAAATATTGTAATGCTGGGCTGGGGTGGGCAATTTCATTTGTATAATATTTGTGACATTTTCCTCCTATTAATCCAGGTATAATGTGAGTCCCAGAGTACAAAGTCATCCTAGACATGGAGAAACCCCCAAAATCTCCTGAGATTCTGTGAGTCAGGTTGATCCTGTTGCGTCTATGACAGAAGGCCCCCCAATAGGCCATGGTAACTACTTGAAAAAAGGAACGTGGTACTAATGACATAGTTCAACCCAAAATCTGTGTTTTAGACCCTTTTGTGAAAGATCACTGCTGTCAGTATTGATCCAGGCAGTTGCCACTGTCTACTAAAGGGTCTCCAGAAAATTATTTTTAAGGTATTGGGAAAAGCATGATATTTTATCCCCTCTTGGTGAGTTTTAGATTGCCAATAATTAACCTAATGATTGAGGAAGAGAGAGTTAGATTAACTCACAAAAACAATAAATTACAATGTCAAGAGGAAAGTAAAGAGGAAGAGACAAACAGTATAAGCATGTCATGAAATGACAAATTATAAACACAATTTATTTATTCATAAAGAAAAAAATTGACAGTAGTGGAAATAGTGATAAATTAGCTTAGATGCTAAGAAATGAACAATCTACATAATAATTAGGGACCTAATAATAACCTCTGAGTAATATATTATCAGGTTGCACTGGCTGCAGAAATCAATAAACACTGGGTGCCTGTGAAAAGATGCAGTTGCTCTGGAATTAAGAAAGTTGGGTGTTGTGCGGAGGCGTGGTATTTACCTGGTTTTCAACTCTTGAAAGAGGCAGTTTGGTTAGGAAGTGGGCGGCTTTGTGCACAGCATATGTGACGTTTAACTCCACACAACATGGATAGAATTTGATTGTTATGTTGACTATTTAGTATTCCAATGCTTCCTCACTCTGCATAATACTGTTTAGAATTACGGTTCTGCCTTCACCTTCTAACCTAAAATTTTTATGCCCCTCAGAAACATTAAGAGCCCTGGGTGTTAGATTTAACAAGAGGATGTGGCAAGGGCTATATCAGAGCAGGTCATGACTTTATTAAGTTGCATTAAACCTTGATGATTGTTGGCCTTGAGCATTTTTAACCTCCCTGGGATCATGTAGGAATTTTAATATAATTCTCTAGGGTGACTGATTTGAATTTCTAGGGCAGTGATTAGAGAAGACACTCACCTGGTTGAAGATTGCTTCTCCTAGGAGTTATCTCAAATGAAACGGCTTCATGGTATATTAAGAGAGTCAACAGTTATGTCATTGAGAGCCTACAAAGAAACCGATTTATTAGACTTGATGTCCTTCAGTGCTAAGTCAGGAACTGTGCAATATGCTAACTTGTATTCAGAAGTATGTATAGGAAATCTACCAGCCTGATCTCATATGAGGCACACCCATGTAGCTTGTTCTTCTCATACCCCAGTGGCAACCTTTGAAAAAAAACCTATCTGATTAAGAGTTGTGTGACCATAATGAGGCAAAAAGTCCACCTCTTCTTTTGAGAGTCAGACAATTAATGAGTGCTTATCAAATGCTTATATAAAGTATAATTTGACATGGTGAAGAGTCTTGGGACAGAAATGCATGGGATGGTGATATTTAAAATTCAAAATTTCTAAATTAGAATCTGGGCCATAAATACACTGTTATCTTGGTGTCTGTAAATTGTATGTCATTTTATATAAAATTTAGTTTAAGTTCCAGTGATCTAGTATATAAAATGGGTGTGTTTATCATTTATCCATCTATTATCTATCTATCCATCCATTTATGCATATACACACATATGTATATACATACATATCTGATATATACATTCACATACATAAAAGGATGGAGATATAAAAGATTATATAAAACTGATCCATATGTATCCTTTTGTATCTACATCCTTTATCTCTCTATGTATACATATATGTATACTTTTCCTTTTATATATATTATTTTCTTTGGAGAGAAAATCTCGATGTGGCTAGAAGGAGGTAAAAATAGAAACTTGTCTGCCGGCTCTCAAAATTCAGGGTGGAACTCTTTGTAGGAGCCAGGAGAGACATGGGGAAGAGAGAGAGATTGCTCTTAAAAACTTCATCCACTCAGCAGTTACATTAGAAATAAAATCATTCATTGTAAAGGCAACTGAAAAAGAAAAACATTGGACTGTGGTGGTGGCTGAATCAATTTCACAGTTTTCTCTCTGCAAACGGGACTCTTGTTGGCACTGAGAAATACATGGGTGAATACCAGACACAGAAGAATGTCAGCTTGGTTTCTATGAAGATAGAATTTTGTAGCTGCTTTCAGTCCTGAGAAAGTATTTTAAAAGGATTACAAAATAACACCAATTTTTCTTTTATTGAAAAAATCAGCCTTCTCTTTGGGGGATGTTTAAAGTTCCTGAGACCTGTATTTACTGCTAATTTTTTACCTGTCACTCTCATTTCTCACCTTAGTTATCATATGGTTCCAAGGTGTCAGGCCTAAACAGGTCCCATTTGGGTTTGGTGACCACTCTGTTCTCTCTCCCAGGATAAGGCATGTCCATATAGCCATCTGGGACAAAAACGGACTATCTGTTTTCTCATCTGCAGTGGAGACATTTGGTCATTTTTCTAGTATTCTGCCATTTTGGTAACTTGCCACTGTCCTCTCGGTTTCTCCTGCTCCTTCTGCTACCTGCTGACCAACTGTTCTCTCTTTGAATGTCTTGAGTTCAGATTCCAGGGAAGATCTGATCCCATTAGCTAGCCTATGACCATGTTTCTGTTGGACTTACTTGTAAGACTATTTGCCATTGGGCGAAAGCTTCATCTGTTATCTAACCTAAATGGGATCAGAGGGGTGGAGTCAAGTGGTACACTACAAAGTCACTTCTGTGCAAGGAACACCTTCCTGCATTGAGAACAGGTTTCTCTCAGGAGGAACTTAGGTATTTCTCTGGGCTGTGACTGACCCTGGCCTCCGGTAGGAGATGAGAACCCTGCCTCACAGGGTGGCTGTAAGGATAGAAGGAGAATGCCAAGTGTCCAGCGTGGTGGGGACACAGCAAAGCTTGCGACTCTTCCTGCCCCACTGTCTTTTGACTAGAACCTGTGGTCAATAGTAACTTTTTCAGATTTTTAATATGTCACAATGTTTTTTTGTTTTGCCCTTTTTTATTTGTATACTTCAAGAGTAATGCAGATGAGTCATATTTAGGATAAAACAGCAAAAGAGCATATTTTGTCTTTGATGACGATACAATGGTGATGAAGGTGAGGATGATGCTGTGATGGTGTGATAATCAGGACCAGCAATAGCAAATGCTGTCTATCTGCCAGCTACTACGCTAAGTGCTTTGCATGAATGATCGTATTTGGCCTTCACCTCAATATTACAAGGCAGATTCTGGTTTCGTTTGTATTATATCGAGTTGGCCACTGAGACTCATAGGAAGGTTAGGTAACTTTCCCCACATCACGCGGCTTGCAGGCCAGACTTTGAACTCCACTGCAGAGCCAAACCTTTAAACATCAGGCAGGCTGAATTTTTAGTTTCTGGAAAGTTATTCTGGTGACTATACCGCTGTTAGAGACTCATTACCCAGCTTGTTAATTTATAATAGCATACCTCCTCAAAGTGGCTGGTATGTAACGGGTACACATAAAACTAACTTTTAAAAACTACTAGACAGTTTACATGTTTAAAATATCAGACAAATCAGTGTTTAATTGAGACAAGGGTACCTGCGACAAGTGCACTTTTTGGTATATATATAATAAAGGAATTGATAAAGTTGTATTTTAAGAAACCAATTAGAAAATAAAATCTGTGAACTGTACCTCTCTCATGGTGGCTATTGAAACTGCTGTGAATTTACTGCTAATTTGTATTAATTTATAGTATAGTAGCAGCTCATGAAAAAGTGCTGTTCACGTTTTCTTCCTGAAGATGTGGCGTACAACCATTGCAACCGCACATTCAATATCTTTTTTTGTTAATGATATTAAGGTGTAATTTTAAATAAATATCACATTTTTAGCAAATTGTTATCAGTGATAGAAACATACTTCATTAATTAAAATGTCTAGAGCTTCTGTTTCAAGAACATATGTGAACCATTATATCATCCTAACATATTGACTCACCATTTTTTAAAGAAAAAAGCATGACTTGCTTCTTTTTCTCTATTTTATACCTGTTAGCAAATATACTAATGTTTTTTACTTCTAAATAAGATGACAACCATGTCAAAAGGCCTTCTCTTTGAAAAGGTCAAAGGGTTGATGCTTGGATTTTTTTAGGATATTTTAATATATTGGGTATCAACTTTTTTAGCTTCCATTGAAAGAAAATTATAAAATATTCCCCACATTTAGTAATTTAGGTACATTTATAGCAAAGGAGCATCAGTCTAATAGCTCTGGAATGAGATGAAGAATGAAAGTGTCTATTACGGCTCAGTGTAGGTAATAAAGTCAAAGGACAAGGGACAGTATTGGAATCCTCATAATATTAACATATGATCAGTGTGAAATACGCTCATGGATCTTTTTGTAGAGAATTGTTGTGGCAAGCATTAACCTTAAGACCCATAAAATTGTGTAAGTAGAATTTGCATACATGTGTGCACAGTCTTAAGTGATAAGCGCATATCGAGTAAATGAATGTTAGAGATAGCGCGAGACAGAGTTTGAGTGCACAGACTCCACTCCTCAGATTCAGATCCTAGCTTTGCCACTTCCGACTATGTGACCTTGAGAAAACTGTTTAACTTCTCTCAGGTTTCTTTCCCTATATGTCTAATGTGGATAATAGCAGTATCTACCTTATAGCATTGTTAGGCAAATTTAATCATTTAGTATAAGCCAGTTAGACAGTCTATGGCACATAGTAGGCTTATACATGTGAGCTCTTGTGTATGATTGTTATTTATTCTCATTCTTCTAGAAGGAATAAAGTGAAGGTATATGTGTGTATGTTTCTATACGTATATATGCATGGAGGACTGATCTATACTGAGAAAACACAAACATCCCAAGGATAAATTTCTGAAAGGAGTCTGATCCCAATGAATTAACGACAATCTCCAATATGCACAACAAGAGCGAGAGTGGTTAGTTTACCACGAGCAAAAAACTAATGTCACCATGTATGCCCCGCTCCATTAGTTGATAGTGACAACTTGAAATGGTGAATTTAAAAGTGGGTCAGGCCAGTGGGAACCCTGGGGCAGAGGGAGGTGGGACTGAGGGAGGCTGCCACGCACTCGGGAGCTGCGTGTGCGCATGTGCACCGCGTTTGCCTTCCCCTACCTTGGGCGAGTTTTCACCCAGACTTGCTGATTGAACCAAATGCGCTAATGGAAGAATTCAGAGAGTAAGACAGTTTATCTCTGTCATTTTCGCCAAGACATAGGTCTACGTGCTTCTGTCAGCTGAGGTCAAATGCTCAGCCAAGCGCTGTCAGGATTTCCTGCAGGGGCCGGCCAAATGTCCTTTGTCCTGCGAGGTGGAACCAGCTTACTAACATTCCCTTTGCTTGGCAAAGGCTTCTGTTAAATGCTCCTGGACAAGGAGGACGCAGTGTCCTTTATTATGGGCTATTCATTTTTATCTCAAAGTAACAGTTTTTATCAGCCATGAAGAATGTCCGTACTACTAACCTTCAGATCCTCGACGTCTAATTCTACTATTTATTGTCCCTAACAGGGACTTTCTCTCTCTCTCCTAGCCTCTTTCCCTTTCCCTTTTTTAAATAATAGGAACTCTTTAATCAGCAAAATCCAGGAGGCTTTCGAATCACCTGAACAGTGGCTGATACACATGGAAATCAGCATCGCCCGCATGTTGGGGTGTTTGAAGGTACCTGAAAAATAAAGCATATTATATATGTATTCTCTCTAAGATTTATAAGCATCCTTTAGGGAAGGTAACATCAGTATTTCTATTTTACAGATGAAAACATGAAAATGTAGGGAGATAACTTCTCACACATTAATCATCTAGAGGTTGGCTGAGTTGGAATTTCAGGTATAGCTGAATCCAGAATCAGAGCTCATCTATTTTTTCCCCTTACTAGTTTGTAGACATCCTTTTCTTGGTGTGAGGCAGTGGTTTGGTGCCCTTGCGAAATTCGGTTCTATGGCAAAGAGAGGCAATCAGCATTCTGAATGAGCAGGTTATAATTACCTGGTAATCAAAGGTTATGGAGGAACCGATTGAGGGCTAGGATGGGAAAGAGCCACTCTGACCTGGGTCACACCACTGGACAAGCAGGTGTTACTACCCCTGGGATAAGCGGGGCATCCCTTGGGCCAGCATAGCCTTCCTCTCAGGCCTGGATATCAGATTTTGGTTGGAGAAATCAAGGAAGGCTGGGCTATGGGGCACAGGAGATGGAACACCATCTGGGGGAAGGAGGAACCCAGAGGGGGTCTTGGACATTGGTAAATTCTAGGTTATAGATTAATGTGCTTATAAAATAACTGAGGGAGTCTACCAGGTTCTCGTTTTATGTAAGACCTCAAACAGTAATGCAGCGGAGCACAGAGCAAAGTCTGCATGAGCTCCATCGGGATGCACTGGACACCAGGCTGATGGCAGATGCAGAGTTTAGCAATGATGGAGAAAAGAACCATCCTGTGCATCAAGGAGCACCCCCTGCCCCTCCACCCTCGGATGCAGATGATCTCGACTGAGAAGGAAGGAAAGGAGAAACAACAGGGCAGGATGGTTTTGCAAATTTGATAGATTTCAAAATATCTGTATATGCTTCGACCATATTATTGTTCTTTTTCTTTTTTTGGTATATTTTATTGATTATGCTAATATAGTTGTCCCATTTTTTTCTCCCTTTTATCACCTCGGCCCTGCACCCCATGCCATCATCCCCGACCTTAGATCATGTCTATTGCCTGTACATATCAGTTCTTTGGCTTCTCAGTTTCCTATACTACTCTTCACCTCCCCTGTCCATTTGTTTTTGTTTTGTTATTATTTTTTTTTTGGTCAACATTTTCCCATCACCACTTTCCCTAACCCCACCCACCCCTGCCTCCACCTTCAATCATTTTCCCATTTGGCTTTGTCAGCGGGTCCTTTATGCACATTCTTCGATGACCCTTCCTCTCTCCCCCGCCCCCCGCTCCCCCCCCCACCCCATTATCCCCCTCCCTCCTCCCCTCTGGTTACTGTCAATTTGTTTTTTATTTAAATGTTGCTAGTTATATTTTACTTGCTTGTTTTTTTTGACTGATTAGGTTCCACTTGCAGGTGAGATCATATGGTATCTGTCTTTCGCTGCCTGGCTTATTTCACTTAGCATAATGCTCTCCAGTTTTATCCATGCTGTTGTGAAGGGTAGTAG
>PVJD01006007.1:0-105338 GCA_004026545.1 Mormoops blainvillei | reverse complement strand
GTGTCTAGGTATATTTTAAAATACTTTAAAGTTTAGAGAGCCAGATCTTGTGGGTATTAGCTCTTGAACAGCTGCTCAAATAAATGAGCTTTTAGAACAAACTGGTTTTGTCTTTCATGGCATGCTTTTGAAAGGGTATCATTTATAGAGTGAAAGTTGAATGCGATTAGAATATGTCTTATTATCCTTACATTTTAGATATGATCCCAAAACAGACACATGGACAATGGTGGCTCCTTTGAGTATGCCCAGAGATGCCGTTGGAGTTTGTCTCCTTGGTGACAGATTATATGCCGTTGGTGGCTATGATGGGCAGACATACCTCAACACCATGGAATCCTATGATCCACAAACTAATGAGTGGACACAGGTAAGTTTGTTACCAGCATAATTTACTTCAAATATGAGAATATATTTCATTTACTTCCTTTGGAGGAAAGGGTTACATACAGTCATGCAGCTAGTCAAATTACCCTGAACCCAAAGTGATTGATTTAGTCTACTGTGTTCATTTTGTAAGAAGTTCATTAAATTGGATGTTTTTGTGTACTTTTATGTATGCTATACTTTAATAAAATTTATATTAAAAAGTGACATTCATGTTTCAGTGGGATTTCTACTTTATTATAAGCAATAACAAGAAATAGGAACTGAATTTTAATTACCTAAAGTAAAAAATAAAAGTAGAATATATTGATTTACAAAACCCTAACCAGAATATTTGATTTTAGAGATACCTGCAATAAGAGGACAGAAGGCTGCAAAAATGAACTCTCTGCCTCTCACTTTGCTTGACTATGTTAGGCCCAGTGTTACCTACTGCAGAGAAATTTTCCACATGGTGGAAACTCCAAGTAGTAATAGTCACAGCCATAAACAGAAAGTGAAAGAACTATTTGTTAGGTAAGAAACAAACAGAAAAGAGCCCTGAATGGCCTCTCATGTGTAAAACACTCACCCCTGGACAGTCACTTTGGCCTGGAAGATGGAGTGAAATGATTGGTTGATATTAGCTGAGGCATTATCCCTGGAATATACACGGTAGTTAGAGACTTGGGATCATACTAGAACAGTTCCCATTCTAGTCATATAACCAGAGGATTTCTGTTGGTATGTATGAGTGTTGGGGGAAAATTAGAGTAGAACAATTTAGCTACAGTTGACAATACCTTATGCTATATAGCTACTATGGCATTGTTTGTAATTGTGGGAATAGATATTCTAAGACTTGTGTCCTCATATTCAATTTCTCCTTTCTTTCCCTTTTTTCCCACGTATCTCAATATCTCTATTATTTTGCTCCCTCATTAGAAATGAAAAGCAAAATACCGTACAAACAAACAAACCCTTCCATGAATGGGTGCAGTAAAATTCCATACCCTTATTTAGTTGAAGCAGAATACTAACCTCATCTCTCTTAATTGCTCAAAGAACTTGACTAAAATTTATCTGAAAAACTTGAACACAGACTGAAGTAAATTTATTTTTAAAATGCTTGTTTTTTAAAGATATGTAACTCCCTTGATTGTCCCAGTTTAAATACGTGTTCAAACACAATTTTTTTGGTATATTTTATTGAGTATGCTATTACAGTTGTCCCATTCCTCCCGCCATATCCTCTCTGCCCTGCACACCATTTCAAACATGATATTTAGATAAGCTGCATCTAACTAAAAAATCAAATTCCTAATGGACAGGCTAAAGTATTTGGCTTTATGAATCTTACTCTTCCCTCTGGGAAAACTCTTTCATCCCAATGAGGATAGATTAAATTTGCTGAGAAAGAAGGTAGAATGAAAGAAGGAAAAAAGGGAAGCTTTTGAAGAACCAGGTCCTGTGATTTTCTATGTTTTACTTTAACTGGGAGAGAAGAAGCATTCCTCCTCCAAAGCACAGAAAATATAAAAGAAGCTAGTAATTATGGTACTGAAATATTAGAACACATATTTTAAATTCTTATTTTGCTGAGTCTTTAGTGTATACAAAGGGAATAAAGCATGAATTAATGATTGATGATTTGCTAAAGAAATATACCAGTTCAATGGTGTTTTAAATGTGCAGCTTTCACAAAAAAACATTAAGTAAAAGTTTATGGAGATATATATATAATGTAGTATAAAGTTTTTGTTATATATTTATAATAATGAGCCATTATGCTTGTCATTTCCTTAATATTGAAATTAAAATAGTATGTGGTATAGTAATAGGTAAAAGCTTCCTAAAGACCGCTTTCCCTCGTTCGTATTTTATAACTCTCTTTGGATAATGTGATATCTTAAAAACAGCAAAGTAGTATTTAACTATTTTATTATTAAAATTTTATTTTAGTATAATAAACCTTAATGTTAAAGCTCTTAATTTAAGATTTTGCACCCACATATTTTTATTGTTTATATTTTAAGACTCTTGAGGGGCCACCAGGAGACCCACATGACACCCTTCTGTAAATTTGCAGGATTCTAGGCCACTAGGAAAAAAAATTGTTTTTTTTTTTTCCTAGTGGCCTAGGAAAAAATTGCTGAATAATTTCTATCACTTTCCCTTTATTAGCTCATAAATGGACAAAATAAATAGTATATCCTATTTACCATTGGTACCTCCAGATGGGTAAACATTAGAATAAACAAACTATATTTAAACTATATTATATTTATTATATTATATTATATTATATTATATATTTAATTATATATTATATATGATCCGAGATGTGTATTTTAAAAACTACTCAATCTAGCTTTTGGAAATAATGGGTATAGATTGGGAGCAGCTGCCAGCCAGATTAATGCCTTAGATAGTTTTACAGAGAACACATACATGCCAGTATGTGTGTTTTAAATAAATTTGACTTTATCATTTAACATTGAGTTTATTTCTTGCATTTGATTTGAAAAAAAACCAACATGTCTGCTTCAAGAAAAGAAAAAAGAGCTTTATTCAATTTCTCCTAGTCCAGATAAAATAACTCTTTCATGTTACATGGTCATAGTACTGTCATGCTGCATCCACCTGCAGCTGTAAAGAAACAAAGATAGTACAGCATTTACTGTCATTCCTCCAAAGACTAGCAGAGCGGCTGACAGAGGGTATGTGTATGGATTAATTTATTTGCACACAATAGATAACATAAGATACTATGAATGAGTTCACAAAAGAAGCCTGGTGAGATATTTACATTCTCATTTGCATTATTTTAATTAATGCCTTGGTCAAGGCATTTAGGTTATTATCTAAAGTTGAAAGGTATATTCCTGGAGGGAGAATAAGGCAGATTATAATGATATGTATATTTTATACAAACTGCAAAAATACAACTGTCCAATCAATACTTAGTAGTATCAATAGATGATATAGTTGGACCAAGAGAAAAAGGAGAAAAGCTCTCTTGAATATTTATAATGTATTTATGTAGAATATATCAAATGCTTAAAATAACATGATAAATTCTGTAGTAAGTGATATATTTAGCACTTTAATAGAACCTAAATGTGTTCGGTACAGAAATCTTCTTTCAGAAAATGATACATAGAATGAGCACTGACAGATGAGTAATAGTTAACCAGATGAAAACATGGGGAGTGGTTTAAGGAAGAGTCCTTGTAAAGAGCCGCAGGAAAGGGAACACATAGCATGTTTCACTGAGCAAGAAATGAAGTGATGACCATTGAGTTTGGTGAGATAAACAGTGTCTGTGTGATCTACAGACGGAAACCATGTTATAGAATTTTGTCCTTACAATAACACTGAAGTGAGTTAATAAAAAATTTTAAGCAAGGAAAGTAAATAATCAGAATTGCATTTTAAAGGAATTGCATTTTACAGGATATAAAAAAGTAGGAGAAAACAATATTACAGTCAAGGAAATACGTTAAGAAGATTATTTTACTAATCCACTTGAAGGTGGAAAAATTTTCCCTCTTCCCTTCTAGGTTCTTTGGCTTGTCTAATAATTAAATTAATAGAAAACAGATTAACAAGAGGAAAGCACATTGAAATCTGTATTTACAGGAATTCCATAAAAGTATAAAATTCAAAAAAGTTACCAAAGCAGGAAGCTTTCCTACCATTTAGACACAGAAACAATAAATTTGTGAAAAGTTGACAAAACGAAAGGATTTGGGTTTGCAGTAATAAATTGGTGAAGAAATGACAAGGTTTGCATATATAGCATTTTTGACCCTAAATACCCTATCTCTGTTGATAAGAATATCTTCTACCCTCCTGGCATAAGGTGAATACCTTCATTTAGGAGATTTATCTCCTGATGCCAGAGCAGCGAAGGAGGGTAAGAGTTTCTTTCCTTCACTACTTATCTCTCAAGTACCTTTAATTTAAATTAAACAACAATAAAAGTGGAATATCTTTGGGTGTCATATTTTTATTCTATTCATACTCAGGATAAAATTGTAACCTGAACTGGGCTGAAGACAGCAGGAAAGGGTATACGTTTTTTTTTTTGAAAAATACTAATAAACCTGATGAATATTCAGATGCAAGGTTGAGGGAGGTACAGTTCAGGGTCACAGATGGGCTCTAGGTTTCTCTTTTGAACGTAATGGTGTCATTCAATGAGATAGAAAACACATGAAGAGTAGCATATTTTTGGAAAAAAGAGCAGAGATTAATTTTTACACTTGCAAATATGAGTGTATAGAGATAGAGATGTACATATAAAGTGAAGCTGTTTACACCATACTTTGTCTAAAAATGATGCACAGTATTTCTCAGTATTAAAAGAACATCGGAGGATTTGGGGAAAACTACAAAAATAAAACTACACTACACCCATCCCATTTCTACATAGTAGTGAGACTTAAGCACATATTTTATAAAAGTTCTTTAGTTGACTCTGATGTCAAACAATACTTGAAAACCATTAGAATCTAAGGGAGAGACAATAGGAAGTGTGTGCACTTTGGAGTCAGACACGTCAGTTTGTTTACACTGATGTTATGGGATTTACATATTGTCTCTTAGCACCCCAGTCACAAACCTGTCATATGAAGCTAACAATGCATGATGAGATTATGAAGGTGACTGTAGTGACCTCTAAAAATTATTCTTAACATACAACCTACTATCAATGTATTAACAAGCTCTTTTTTCTCCTCTCATTTTTGGCAAATTAAATATAATAAAAACAAGAAATATTACATTAAAATAGCTTTTAAAAATGTATTTAATAAAATAATTTAAAATATCATATGGAAAGGGTTTGTTTTTTTAAATCTACAAAGAGGTGGCAAGAATCAATAAGTACATTTAAAGAACTGGAAGATAATGGTGATAATTTTTGTATTTAGAGAGTAAGACCATGCACTTTCTCAATCAATAAGATTATGCGATCTGAGGTTATAATACCCTTTGCTATTTTATTTCTTACATATTATTTACTTTCTTTTCAGGTTGAAATAATATCTAGCAATTTCTAGTCTACCCTGAAATTTTCATGTGCATAAATTATTCTTAGAAAACTATAATAAAAATCATTGATATGAAAAAGCTCAAATTATTATAATCTTGGCTTATCTCCATGGAATAAATTTTCATTACAGCTTTATGATGGTTATTGTTTTTAATATATTCCTGCCAATTTCATATTCATGATTATTTTTAAAAATCTCAGTTCTCATCTCAATGACCATTATAAGGTGGAATTCTTAAAATAAGCCCTGCACCAATTGTAATTATGGTCTATTCATGACAAAATATTGAAGCTACTTCATTGTATGCCTCTCTTTAGCATGAATAAGTAACACATTCAATTTAGTATAATATTGGAGAAATAACTTCAAAATGATTTCTGTAAGTATAATAGCTATTTCATCTAAATGATATATAGTCCTTGCATGGACTATAAAATGTCCATGCAAGGGCTAGAATAAATATTTTCTGGAAACTTCTGTAGTAGCTTTATTATGCAAAAAATAAATAAATATTTTATTAATTTTATTAAAAATTTCATAAGTGATTAAAGGCTTTAAGAATTTTAATATACAAATTATTTTTCTTTTGTAAATGACATTTTCACTGTTTTCATTTTTGTTGTACTTCTTGTGTCTAAATTGAAAAATAAAAAAAACATGATTTTCATTTACATAAGTGTTTTTAAATATATTACAATTTGTATATTTTTCCACGAACGTAATTTTGTCTTAAATTGTGTTTAATCTTTTCAATAGATGGCTTCCTTGAATATTGGGAGAGCAGGTGCCTGTGTAGTAGTCATCAAGCAACCATAACTTATTTTTATTTGGAGAAATTTTATTTGCTGGAGTGGTTATTTTTATATCAGAAGGCAAAAATGCGAACTTCCTGAGATGCAAACTCTTCAAAAACAAGGATTTCTGCGGATTTACCAACTGATGTCAGAAGAGGTAGAAGATCAGACAGAATTAAAGAAAACAAGAAACTGTCAAATTGCTATGGGAACACTATCTGGCCATGTATTAGTATAGGGATAGTTACTGGTAATTTGTTTTGTATTGTAGCATACAATAACTAGGGTTACCAAAGGCTTGTTTTTCTTCAGCAATTAAAAGGAGAGACTGATATTTGTGACATGGAAAATTTCATAACTTACAATTGTTTTATAATCTGTGGCAATATTTAGGAGGTTGCCAAGTATAGAAAACCTGGTATTTCAATCTGACAGAATCTGATTAGTTTACTATTTTCCTAATCAGATATGGTCATACCAGGAGGTTCAATGATGTTTTATTAAAACAAACATACTGCTTTCTCATTTTCCTAAGCTCTAAGGACAATTAAAGAAACAGATCCATTCTTGTGTCATGCATTCAGAAGACAAACTGTCCTGCTAACAATCAAAGCTGCATATGTCACCGGAGGAGTGGTTGAATTTTTTTGCAACCATATTAGCAATCTGAAGCTGGCAAACACAAAGGATTGTTTTCATTAGGCTTATCACAGCGCTTGGCTTTTTGAACACACTGAGCCAAAATATCAGTACAATTATAGGCTTTTGCCTTACATTGAGTTCAGTGTAAAGCATGGGAGCTAGTTATTCTGAATGTCATATATATCCACTGCATGTTGGTGTCCTTTAGAATTTTCTTTAATAAAAAAAACCTTAGAATTCTGAAAGAGAAATCTATGATCCATTCATTTGCAGGGTTAATGATCATTGTTAAAATGAAGGCGAACTTCAGATTCTCATTTCACATTTTCAAACTTGTTACATTGATATGCACAGTATTTTATGTCAAATGTTTGTAATTGTTTAAAGCATAAAGTGGAAACATTACACAATGTCCTTAATAGATCCATGTAAATTTAAAATAGAATTAATAAATGGTAGAAAATTTAATTTTATCGATGTATCTTTCTTTAACTAAGAAAGATAGGCTATTTTTATTGCTTGAGTTTTCAAAATTTAAGAAGTATATATTTCCATCCAAACATAAGTTTATTTCCTCCTAAATACTATGCTTAGACAGTGGTTTCTTCTGTCTGTTCTTGGTCATAAAGCTTCTCTCCAGCTAGTGTTAAGATGGTTATGTAGTGTTAACAGGTAGTGTTAAGTTGGTTCTCTCCAGCTAGTGTTATAAAGCTTCTCTCCAGCTAGCATTGTTTCTCTACAAGTTAGTTGTAATTCCTGGTTGGTTCTGGGAAATGATTAGTGTACCTTCCTCTTACTCCTTTGCCATCTTGGATTGGGAAAGAACTTTTAAACAAAGCATGCTGGAGATCACAAGTTGGATTGGCTCTTTTCCCTCTCCTGCTAGCTTGGTCAGCCACAGGGAGCCTGAGTTTCAGAGATTGGCAAGTTCCCCGGAGACTATGTGGCCAGGTTCCAAGCTCCTACATACCTCCCACACAGAAAGCGGAAGCACTAGCTGAACTGTGACCAGGAACCTGCTGCAGTTATCAGTATTTTATATAGAACAGTACTTTTAGGAGTCAGAAAAGGGATTTCAGGTGCATTCCTGTACTTGGCAGAGGGTGGCAGGGCTGTTTCTCTTTGGGTATTTTAAAGGGAGTAGGGCCCTGAGGCAGAAACCTACCAACATCCCAAAGCTATATAACCTTTAAATAAACAACCCCTTTCCTTTTCACCAAACTCCTGTCTTCAGAGCTATGCCTCTAGGTGGCAAGCAATAGGACCTCACTGACTGTTCTGGAATAGCATGAGGCTGTCCAGTAACATGAACAACTTTTCCAGTTTCAACATCACTACCCGCCATGACTTGCTTTTTGTTATGAAGTTTTAATTTCAGACCATCCTATAGGGTTATTTTAGGTCTCTGGGTTTGTAAGACTGGCTTGTAGACTTAAACTGAGATTGTCAGGTTAAGAATTTGGCCTCTTTTTTGTTCAAAAGGATTATCTTGAGCTGGTTACATTTTAAGAAAGAGCAGACAAAGGAAAAAGCTCTGAAAACCTAGTAGAATTTACCTTTTGTAATGGGCATTTACATTCATAAGGGATAGCTTTGTAAAGGTGGCTCCATTTTAGTAAGAGGAAGAGGATGACTAAATATCTAGAAACTATTAACAATGTAGAAGGCAATGACCTAAATCTGCATAAAATTCTCACACTTTTACCTTATTTTTCCTGATAACATCCCATAACAGACCACTGCCGCCAACATCTTTTGTCTTTAGCTGGAGACAGTATTTAAGGTGGTGGTTGACCCATTTCAGAGAGTTACTCAGGTTTCCTGAGTGTCTCCCATGTACACAGGAAGAATCCATGTTATTAAACTTCTGTTTATATTTCTCCTGTTAATCTGTCTTTTATGACTGGGGATTCTCAATGAAGAATCCAGAAGCATAAAGAGAAAATTACTTTTTCTCTCCTATAGACAATTTTTATCAATTTGTTCCCCATGAAATTTTAACAGGACTTTTTAAATAAATATTCCACTAAATAATTTCAAAAGGCCTAATGTTGGATAATCACATGGAATATTATTGTCTCATGTGTAAAATTAAAATTTTGTAATCATATAAATACTGTGTATTATTTTTGTTCTAAGTCTCTATAATTGGATAATGGTAATTTGATGCTTATATATACATATATTCTAATTCAGAAATTTATATAAATTTATATATTATATCCATGGATATAATATTTTCAATTGATCATTTAGATTATTTTTTTATTTCATAAATTGAAAATTTATTGACATTTAAATGCCTTATACTCGAAAATAACTGAAAGTTAACACAAGCTACTACACACAAAATAATTATGTATTCAAAATGCAAAGGGGGACCCCCAATAACCAGAATTATCTTCTAGACAGTGGGCCCCTTGTAGTACAGGCTTCCCTGCTAGGTGAGTATTCTAGGAACCCTCTGTATCAGTGCACCAGCTGGCATTGTTATGAGAGTTTGCAGTGTTGTTTTTTTTTTTTGAAGACTTTTTCAACAGATCTGTCCATTTCATGACAGGTGATTTACGAGCACACCTACCCACAGGGGCTGAGTGTTCAGCTGTTTTTGACCAAAAACAGCCTGACCACTGTGCCCCGCCCTCCCTATTCACCGGATCTCACCCTGAACAACTTTTATCTTTTTCCCCAGATGAAAAAAGTCCTCAAAGGAGAATGTTTTGCCATTGTGGTAAAGGTGATACAAAAAAGAAAAACAGAAGCACTAAAAGTCATCAAAACCAACGAGTTCAGAAACTGTTTAAAACAGTGAAAAAAATGCCTCCATACGTGCATTGTATCGAATAGTACTTTGAAGATAACTGAAGTTTAAACATGTAATAATAAATACACAGTTTTTAATAGATAAATTCCATTTTGGCAGGTCCCCCCCATATGTAAAACACAATATAAAAATAAAATTATTTATTTTCTTTTATTTGCTTGTGCCAGGCAGTGTTTTCAGGGCATAATCCCTGCAAGTAGCTCAAAGACATGAAAGACGACACACTAATAGATGTATAATTACATCACACTCAAATAATGTTAAAAAATCATTTCTAGGATGATATGGAGAACATGTGAGTGACATCTAACTTTATGTTGTGAATGTGATGTCTGAAACCCTGAGGATAAAGGTTTTAAAAAATACTTCTTCCCTACTTCACTGATACATGAAGAATTTTTCCCCCTGGATATTCCTGGTCTTTCATACCATCCATTACTGCTCTGTATGACAGTGAACATAGAAGTAGTGTGATAAATGGGCAACAGAGTTGGGAAAATAAATTTTAAAAAACTCTCTCCACAAAGACAGTAAAAAAAAACTCTTTTATTATTGAATAAACATGAAACCAGAATGTATGCACATCATAGGCAACCTACAAAGAGATTATGAAGATAGAAAGAAATCTCATCCTTTTACACAGCCTAGCAGATGCAGACATATTTTCAAGATAAATAATAACTAGTCCTTAAGTAAGAGCACTGGATAGTACCATTTGTCACACATAGTTCATTCTGTCTTTACCTGGTAGCTGTACTTTGAACACCATTGATATTAGTAAACAAGCTTTATCCAGAAGAGAAGGACACCTCCAAAAGCTTAAGGCAGCAAGTAATTTTGCAACTCGGAGCAAGGCCTCCACCAAAATTAGGATCCCACACTCTCACAGGAAGTTAGAGGTAGGCGTGTAATCTCCTTAATTATTATACTTCAAAGACATTGCTCTCAGTTCCTTGAAAAAGGTATTCTGAGGTCCAAAGCTCACTTGCTTTTTCTGAAAGAATGTATATGCATTCCAAAGAGAAGACAGAGTACTAAGAATTACAAGTTTTCTAAAGTAATTCTCTGAGAAAAAGAAGGGGAAGAAAATCTCTTGCCTTATTTTCAACAGGGAGAATTAAACCTCTTTATTTGTATTTTTCTCTGTTACCTGCTCAAAATCCATGTGCCTTGTGCTCTGAAAGCACAAAACTCAACATATCAGAGTTCAAAATATGGAAAATTTTATTGATAGAGAAGAAAATTTTATTGCCGATCAAGGAGATGGAAACCCTAATAATTTCCCAAATCTATCTTTGAAAAGTAAGAGTCCCAGCTTCTTTTATATCAAGGGATGGAAAAATGGGAGTGACCGTTTTTGTAAAAACTCAGCCCCAAGCAGAATTCCTCTAATGATTAAAATGCCTAAAGCAGGAGCTAGTAGCCCAAAGGCCATGGGAACAGCACAGACCAAAACCAAATGGAATCAGCTAGACAGAGCGTTTCACCGTGCTATATCCTTAGGCAATAGAAATTAGTGTATTTTCCCTCCAGTTGTTTTTCTATTTCCCTTCTCTGTTGGGGCCAGCTAGGATGAGGCAATGATCTACCTTAGGGGTCTGCAAAACATGGCTTCAGACCAAATGCCACCTGCTGCTTGTTTTCTTATGGCCTATGAACTAAGAATGGTTTTACATCTTTAAATGATTTTTAAAATATCAAAAGGATAATATTTTATGACCTGAAAATTACATGACACTCCAATTCCAGTGTCCATAAAGTGTTATTTAAACAGAGAGATGTGTTCTGCTTCACACATTGTCTGTAACTGCTTTCTACTTACACCACTGGAGTTAAAAGAGTTGCTGCAGAAATCAGGTGTCCATAAGCCCTAAAATATTTACTCTCCAATCCTTTGTAGAAAAAGTTTCCTGGCAGCTTATCAAGGTACTTACTAATAAGAGCTTAGTCTCTGGACAAGGACTTTGCTACAGTCGGGGAGAAAGAAATTTCTCTCTACCTTCCTAGGTTCTTTGGTCTAATAATTAAATCTCCATGAGACATTAACAAGAGAAAATAAACAAATTTAATTTACATACATATATATGCATGGGAAGCCTACATACATGAGATAGTCAGAGACTTTACATACATGAGAGGCTCAGGGGCAGAAAGTTAAAATGAGGTATGTGTTATGAGCTAATGATGAGGTAAGGTTCTTGGGGTTCCAAACAGTCACTACAGGATGACAAAAATAGCAGATGTTCAGTCATTAGTAGTTTTCCATACAAATAGGTCAAAAATATTTCTGGTGATTTATTGTTTATAGATAATGTTGTACTCATTATGTGTTGGTATCTTTGCCTAATATAAGTGTATTTGTATTCTACCACATTTTCCCCCATCTTAGAATAAATAGACTGTCATTATTAGTTAAGACATTTAAATATAATCTTAAGTCTTTTTCTTCTTAGTAGTAATACAAAAAGTTGAAGTATAACTGTTTGGAAATTCACAGTTGTCACATCTCCTATCCCCTATGCCCCTCACAAAAATGTTGAAGTTCTTTTAAAAATAATACATATTTTATGCCTGTTTTTTTTCAAGCTTTTTTCCCCTCACTTTTATCAGCAAACATAAACGATGTGCAATAATTAGTTTATACAAAATGACTTATTTAGATATTAACATATATAGAAGATGCTTATGGGGAATTTATTTTTATTTTATATCTCTGAAAACAGGAATTATATTAAAGCTAGGTTTACATCAATTAAAAAAAATTAAGGGAATTTCTAAAGGATCTTAGGAAACTGGTGGTGAAGTGTATACATTAGGGAGAATAGCCAAATTGCATGACAAAGCGCTGCCCTGATGGATTTTTACTCTGATCTTCTCACCCAATTACATCTGCAAAAGTTACCATGGAGACTAAAAGCTTGACTACGGAATTGAGCTAGCAGGATAATACCAAAGAATATAGTAAAGGAAAGCTGAAGTGATCCCGCAGTCAGAGGAGTCTTATTTTAACATGTAAATGTGCTGCGTTAAATTTTCTACATCCTGTGAAATCAACACTAGTTACCTATGATCAGGAAGAGTAGAAACAGAGAAGAAGATTAACCAGTCAACTAAATACTTATTTGGGTTTCGGTGATTAGTTTCTAATTTTCTGTGTGTTTGTTGCTTATCAAGTTGTTTAGCTTATATAAGTACATATCTTTAAGAAACATATCACACTTTCATACATACATTCACAACCTGAATTAGGCAGATTTATGATCACAAAAGCCATTATTTTAGTGACTAAAAACTTTTTCAAGCCAATGTTATTATTCATGTATTATGCCGTTAATGTAATTGAAACAGCAAATCAGGAATTTTAAGAAAAAACTCAGTTCTTCAATTGGTTTGAAATTATGTAGGCATATAAATATCACGGATCAATATTGAAGTGAATAAATGATTCTCTATAATTTATAAGATAATGATAAGTGAAACATGATATATTCATAATGCAATATATTCACCTCTTAAATATTCACTGAACATTTTTTATAATACTAGGAATCCAAATCAATATTGAAGGCATAATTTTAAACAACAAATGGTTCTTTACATCCAGAACAATGGGAAGGAATATAATTGTAAGCAAATGATTTCTGTATCCTGAATAAGTGCTGTGATATATTTAAGTGCTAGATATAAAAGAAATTGATGAGGGAATATCAAATTGCTTGGGGAGATGAAGAATGATTTACCAGAGAAACTCTTATTTATGGCATAGAAAAGTCTGAAAGAGGCATCTGAATTAGGCTTGAAGCAAGATGTATAAAGCAATTATTTTTTTCTCTAAGCACCTCAAACTTGTCCTGGCAAACCTATCACTGCCAAATCTTGGTAGGAGGAAGGTATTTCTGCTTGGTTCTCTCTTTAGAGGCTCAGAAATAAATCCTAAACTGTTTTATGATGAATCCTTAGGAAATGCAGACCAACTGATGTCTTTGAGTTTGTCTGTTAACAGTGCTAAATAACTCTGATTTGAAAAATTTTAAGGTGCCTTTCTGTCTTCTGTAAGGCCTCTGAAAAAAGAAACATTGTAAGTATTTATCAATCCGCTTTTTTCTTTAGAACTACAAATTTGAAAGAATTTTCTAAGATAAGAATCTAAGTAGAAGGAATTACTGAATGAATTTTGATTTTATTACTTTACTCCAGACACACACACAAGGTCTGTCCAGAAAAAGTCCAACCATTGTTAATATAATGAGAACAGTTTGTGTGACATCAATGTAACCTGGCAGCCAAGGAGAGTGGACTGGAATGCACATGTGTGAACAGTTATGACTTCTCTGTACTAGTTAGTGGGAGCAGTAGACGCTGTTGGGTGAGCATGTGTACTGTGTGTCCATTGCCTTCAAAAAGACTAAGCTAGTAGAGCAATGGTTCTGCATCAAATTTTGCATTAAGTTTGAACGTTCCTCTACGGAAACAGTTCGGGTGATCCAAAAGGTCACAGCTATGGACAACCAGTGATTGGCAGCTTCATCACGACAATGTGCAGTCATTCATCACGTCTCCTGCAGAGATTTTTGGTGAAACATTGAATCACCCAGGTGACTCAGCACCCCCTAGAGCCCAGATATGGTGTCCTGTAACTTCTGGCTTTTCCCAAAACTATAAATCACCTATGAAAAGAAAGAGGTTTCAGATCATTTATGAGATTCAGGAAAACATGACAGGGCAGCTGGTGGTGATTGGGAGAACTTTGTGAGGTCCCAAGGTACCTACTTTCAAGGGGACTGTCATTGTCTTATGTACAATATTTCTTGAATCTTCTCCAATGAATGCCTCTATTGTTCACATTACATGGCTAGATACCTTCTGGACAGTGTGTGTGTGTGTGTGTGATTTTTTTCCCTCTCTCTCCCTCCTTCCCCCTCTTCCTGGGACCCCAGAATCCCTCAGTCTTACTCAGTCGCAATCCCCACTGGTTTTTACAGCCAGAAATTATGAGGGCTTCTCTTTCTGGCCCCGGAACACTGGGTTAATTGAGGGTCCTGGTATGGGTCTAGGACCCATGCTCTTCAGGGGGAAACCTCTGAAGTTGAGATATTATTCCCGATTTTTGTCCAAGACGTGTGGTTGTAAGACTGGCTAGACCATTCTTCATCTGTGCTCCTCTTATCAGGCTCAAAGTGACTTTTTCTTTTTTTATATCCTCAGTTTTAAATTTCCAGTTAGCTAGATTTCAGGTGGTTTGAATGATGGTTATTCTGTAACTTAGTTATAATTTTGGTGTGGTCATGGGAGAATGCAAGTACTACATATACTTAAGCCACCATCTTGACCAGAAGCCCCAGTTTTACTATTTTTTGGAATACTATAGGTTTTCCAAGTTCTTTTCTAATTTCCAAGTCATCCTGCTGTTTCTTAAGGGTAGACTTTAAAAGGGGTAGCAAGTTTTACATCCTTGTTACAAAGTGTGGTGTTGGTATTTAAGGAAGTCTGTTAATATTTTAAGTTTGTTAAAATATGAATTAATGGTATAATGTTTATTAAGCATATCCAATAATCTTTCAAGGTTCTTAAAATTTTTTATAAGAACACATAGTAATTGCCTAAGAGTAATTAAAGTTTTAAGGTCTGCCAGTATTATACCAGTATTTCAGTTGTAAAAACAAAAATTCAATATTATATCTACCAATATTCAATAACTACCTAATACTAGCAAAAACATAGTTTTGAAGGGGCTCAGGACACATTAGCCCTACCTATGTCTCTCTGGTATGTTGACAATTTAAGTCAAAGGAGTTTGATAAAAAAGCAGAAGCAGAGGGATCGCTCCAAACTCCTGTTCACTCCCCTTGCAACTTCTTTCTTAAAATAGGTCATAAAACCCTCAAGGGAGACACGCCTTCCTTATATCCAGTATAAAGGAGTATCTTTATGTCTGTAGGCAAAGGGACACCAAGAAGATCCTAACAGAACTTTCCAAATTTCCTCCAGTTAACTAAAATTACCCCATATTCCTTAACCTATCATATTTTTCCATGACTGCCCAGTCTTCATTAAACCTAAAATAAAAGTACATAGGTCTAACTGTATCTTTGGGTTTTTGTTCCTTTATGAAAGCTCTTGTGTCATGTAAAACTTATATTAAATACATTTGTATGCTTTTTTCCTGTTAATCTGTCCTTTGTCAATTTAATTTTCAGATCCAGCCAGGGACCCTAAGAGGGTTGAAGAAAACCTTTCCCTCTCCTACATTTTTTCATTTCTGGTTTATTAAAACATTATTGTTGTTACTGTTCCTTCTATTTATTATATGTTTATTATTTTATTGTACTTTTTTCTATTTCTCTTTTGTTTATACAAGAAACCACTTATTTTTGTTGAGAATTGTAATTTAGTTATATTTATATCCCTTTCTTAGTTAAATTTTAATTTCCTTCAAGAATTGCATTCTCTTCATGTCTGATTGTGAAAGACATCCAATTTCCTCTAATAACTGAGTTGTGGCTTAAGAGGTAGTAGGTGATAATAAAGCTGTTTCACCCAGAGAGGCTCACAGAATGAGAGCAGTTGACAGCTAGTAGGGGTGGGGAAGATTAAGGGGTGGAGTGGTTGAGCAAAAAAAAAAAAAAAAAAAGGACTCATGGACATGGACAACAAGGTGGTCATTACTGGGGGGAAGGGGTTTTAAGGTGACTAAATGGTAATGGAAAAATATAATAAAGATTTTATATATTTTTTTAAAAGCTGTTTTGCTTTTTTCCTGAGTTATTCATAGTCAACAAAGAACAGAGAGGCTGGAGTACTCATTAAGTTGAATATTTGATAGACTTTATAAAAGCTGTCTTCAATAACAAATAAGAAATAAATAAAACTGAACAATAATCATAGCAACAAAATTGAAATAAATTGAACATTGCCTGAAAAATTGAGAAGACAAAGAATAAAAAATTCTGTTGCTTCTGAAGTGTGCATAGCATAATTTTACTTTTTATTTTGTAAAAGCTATTTGAGGGAAGTAATTTGAGAAGAATAGGTAATTCCATCTTTTGTAGAAGAATACGAATTATTATCTTCATCTTTTACTTTCCTTAAGGCATAATGCAATAACTTAATAAATTAACCACTACCCCATTGAAACTTCTTCCTGTGTGATATCCCACTAGCACCACACTCTTACAGAAGCTCTAGGGGCTGTAACTAATTTCATTGTCTCTTTTTTCTCCCCTCCCTCCTTCCATCCCTCCCTTCCCTGCACCTTCTCTCTGCCTTTCAGTGATGTAGCACTCTACTGCTAAAAAATGTTTTACTTTTAACTCTACTCATTTGTGTTGTTCAAGAACTGTTATTTATATTAACTTTTTTTCTTGATCAGGGTTAACTTGTTCGGTGGTAGACATTTCCTTACAATTGGGAATATCATTATAAACTCACATCATGAACTTGAATAATCATAGGTCCAAGGTTTCAACATAGAGATACTCTTACCATTTTTATCAGAGTTTCAAGACTCACATAGGTTATTGGGAATTTTCTCATATTTTTGGTTTGGAATATATTTGGTGCAAGAAATATAATACCAAGAGTAACTAAAGTGGATTCTTGATTATCTTTCAAGGAAAAAGAAGCTGAGAGCAGACACAGAAGGTCTTTGTAACTGTTTAACAATCTTAAGTTTTCCAGGTAAAGCTTGTACCCTATCAAACATTTATTCATGAATAAAAATAATAATTATGCACACAGAGGCATATATATACAACACATGTTACCTACACAGTCTCAAATTATCTGTCATAAGGCTCCCTTTTAAATTGTTATTGTTGAAGTTGAATACTTCTGTAAGATACAGTAAAAATATTATGTCAATGTTAATTGCTCAGAAGTTCCTATGTTTATTTTCTATTTCTTACTTTGTCAAAGACCTGTAACAAACAATTTATAGTATATTACATTGACCTGAATATCTTTATTCCCATAGAAATGTCACTATATCCATGGAGATCAAATTTTACTAGGAACACCAAAATTAAAGTATCATAAATAAGAGATGATAAGATTATATTTACATTTCATGTAAAGAATGAAAGTATGCATGACAGAGTTGCTATGGCAACCGTGCTTCCTGGAGTCCCCAGATACTCAGGCTCTTTCCACTCAATTGTTGATACACTTAAGACACTATTGGTTTTCTCTTTGGGCATACAGATGGGATAGTACTTACCCATCTACATAAAGGCTGCAAGAGTGAGGGAAGCGTACATAAAAACAAGAAAGCACTCATGGTAACTGTCTCAAAGAAGTTCTAACCAGCAGCACTTCTGTCTCTGTCCTATTAGCTGAAATTTAGATACATGGTCCCACCTAACTACATGAGAGCATTTGGAATGAAATCTTTATCCTGGGGAGTTTTATCAATTTAAAAAAAAAAGGAAGTTGAAACTGCAAGCTATACCTGCTACATCATTGCACAGATGCAATTTAATGCTTAAAAGACTTTCTAGCAATTATGCATTTGACTGACTACTTAAAAAATTCTATCTAAAGTTTATTTGATCTTCAAAAAATTTTGAAATAAAGGAAAAGTAGCTATGTTTTTGCAAAATTGGAATTACTAGAGCTCAGTTTCTGCTTGTACTCTATTTTAAGAAATAAAATGTAGATTTAATTTTAATACAGTTCAGTGACTCTCTCTATTACATATGAGTAATAAAATTCGTTTCACTACCTCAGTGACTTTGATATGACTGGACATCATGTCCTCAATAGAGCCATTTACTAAAAAGACAAAAGGAAGAAACACTATCATTTTAACTTGACAGAAGGATATGACTTCTGGGATGGATTAAGTACTGCCATGACAGATTTCATGGTCACTTTTCATAGTTCAGGGCAATTTTTATAACATATGTCCTTGACAGACTAAGACAAAAACCTAGTGCTTAAACACACTAGAGGGCTTTCTTCCTAATAAAATTTATAAAGTTGCAGTTGCCTAAAGTCATTATCAGTGGAATTTACTAATCCAAGTGGGCCTCTGTAAAGAAGAGAATACTCACATTGAATTTAAAATATATGAAGATTAAAATTATTGTAAAAAGAGAGATTTCACCCTTTGGGAGTTTTGGTAAAAAGTCACACAAAAAATTTTGCTTCCTTCACAAAACAATTTTTTCTTCCCTAGTACTCAGATTAAGGGGAGAAAGAAAGAAGGAAAGAAAGAGAAAGAAAGAAAGAAAGAAAGAAAGAAAGAAAGAAAGAAAGAAAGAAAGAAAGAAAGAAAGAAAGAAAGAAAGAAAGAAAGAAGAAAGAGAGAGATGGAGGGAGGGGGAGGGAGAGAGGGAGGGAAGGAGGAAGGAAGGAAGGAAGGAAGGAAGGAAGGAAGGAAGGAAGGAAGGAAGGAAGGAAGGAAGGAAGGAAGGAAAGAGGGAAGGAAAGAGGGAAGGAAAGAGGGAAGGAAGGAGTGACCTGCTTGGATTAGGGTATATTAGAGTGCAGTATTTAGACTACATTTATGAGGATTGGACATTTGGTGGTATATATACATGTACTAAAAGAAATGAGACTTTATAGAATGTTTATTTTTCTAAGTTTGGCATTAGTGTTTTAAATACATATTTTCTCACACTGTGACTTTATAGTTTGAATCATTTGGAATTCCCATAGACGTAATTCAATAGTCTAGGGAAGAGATGATATATTTTACATAAAGTTAGTGATGGTGAAGATGAACACATGTGAATGAATTGAGGTTATTTTTGGAGCACCCATCAAAGGGCTTAGTGATGGATTCTATGTGTAGGAGAGAGGTAAAAAAGCGAATGCCATGGTTCTAAACTGGTGGAACTGAATGGTATTGGTGCCATTTATTGAGTTATAGAGAACTGGAGAAGGACCATATTTTGAAGTCAATGTTGTATATAACTTCATAATGGACACAACACACAACAATATTATGTCACACAATTACAAAATAATATTTTCTTAGAGTAGAAAAATACCTTAGAAGTTATATAAGCCACTACCGTAAGCAATGGTAGCTAAATTTTTTCTGGATGTTTCAAGTGGTAACATTATCTTTGCTTTATAAACACAAAATAATATTTCTGGTTAAAATTAGACATTATTATTTTGATATTATTCTTCTTTTTAAAAAGAAAAATTTAATCCTCACCCAAGGACATTTTTTTTTTCATGGCTTTTAGAGAGAGAGGAAGGGAGAGAGAGAGACATAAATGCAAGAGAGAAGCAACAATTGATTGCCTCCTTTACATGACCAGACCAGGGATTGCATGTGTCCAGGACAAGGACAGAACCTGCAACCAACATAGGTGCCCTGACCAGGAATTAAGTTAGCAACTTTTTGGTTATGAGATAATGCTCCAACCAACTGAGCCACATTGTCCAGGGCTTGACATACTTCTAAGTTCTACAGGTCTTGCTCTACCTGTTCAATAAAATATTGATATTTCTTGATAAAACATTTATTAAATATATACAATTAAAATTTATTTTATCCACATATTAAATTATGATTAATAATATATACACTGTAATGAGAAATTGGTTGGACCAGACCCAAGACGGAGGAGGAGTAAGTGGAACGTCCTCCCAGGACCAATTTACAATTAGAAATAAATTGTAGAGAAATCAGCCTGAATAACCTACTAAACACTAGCTGGAGAGAAGCCTTATAACCAAGGACAAGCAGAAGAAACCACTGCAACACAATGTGACTGTAGGGAGTGCAGAGGAGGCACAAGAGGGTTGGCTGGGCTCCTATAGGTGGCAGCTGAAGTGTTGGAGGGATATTTCACTGGTGGACAAGGTTCCCCCTGAGAAGTGTGGGGTCTAAACCCCAAGCTGGGCTTCCCACCCTACAGCACTAGAGCCAGGAATGGAACCCAGATAACATTCAGCTGTGAAACACAATTTTCTGTTTGCCAGGGAGAGATACATGTAGGCACAGAGAACCTCTAATGGGCAAACACACAAAATTTTGTTTGCAGTCACTTACCCTGGACTTTGGCAGAGGAAGGGCAGAGTGGACTAAAGAAACATGAGGAGAGTCTGGGTTGGTGGCTCTGAGGGGAGAACTGAAGGAACAGATGCCATAATCCCTGTGCTAGGCTATTTTCCATACTGCAGAGATCATCTTTCTCAGAGCACTCCTCTCCTAGTGGCATCAGCCTGAGGGCATCCAATAATCCCACGTGCAGATATTACTCTGCCCAACCCAGTGGAGCTTAAGTCAGGTTTCTGAGTACAGCTTAAAACTATATCATTTAGTTAACAATTAAGGAAGATCTCTGGGAGCTTGCAAAGTTTAGCTGACCCTATTCCAGACCTGGTGTGTGTAGAAGCCAGTCTTGGTACACACTCTCGTTCTTTCTGTACTCAACAGGCTAGCAGAGGGAGACACATGCTGTGGATCACCAACAGCTCCCAACAGGTTGCCCAAGGTCAGTCACAGGCGGCATCTGACAAAGGTCTGAACCACAGTTTTTGTAGATCTACCTAATACACAGAAACGAACACAAAGAGGCAGCCAAAATGGGAATGCAGAAAAACAGACCTCAAATGAAAGAACGATTCTACAGAAGAAAAACTAAATGAGATGAAAAACAATGTATTAGGTAGAGAGTTTAGAGTAATGATTATAAGGATACTCAAAAGCATAAAAAAGATATAGAAACCATAAAAAAGGAAGAGTCAGAAATAAAGAATGCAATATCTGAAATAAATAATACACTCAAAGGAATAAACAGTAGGTTAGATGAAGCAGAGGACTGAATTAATAATTTGGAAGACAAGGTAGAAGAAAACAACCAGGCAGAACAGCAAAAAGAAAAAAGAATTGAAAAAAAAATGAGGAGAGTTTAAGAAACATAACGGAAAAACATATACACCAATACATCTAATAAAGGGTTAATATCCAAAATTTATAAAGAACTTACAAAATTCAACACCAAAAAAACAAACAACTCAATTAAAACTTTGGCAAAGGACCTGAATAGACACTTCTCCAAAGAGGACATACAGATGGCCAATAGACATGTGAAAAATTGCTCAACATCACTAATCATCAGAAAAATGCAAATTGAAAATATGATGAGATATCATCTCACATCTATCAGATTGGCTATTATCAATAAATCAACAAACAACCAGTGCTGGAGAAGATGTGGAGAAAAGAGTTCTTTTGCACTGTTGGTGGGGATGCAGATTGGTGTAGCCACAGTGGAAAGTAGTATGGAAATACCTCAAAAAATTAAAAATGGACCTGCTCTTTGACCCAGCAACCCCACTACTGTGAATATAACTGAAGATAATTTGAAAGAACATAGGCATCCCTATATTCATTGCAGTGTTATTTACAATCACCAAGATTTGGAAGCAACCCAAGGGATCTATCAGTAGATGAGTGGATACAACAACTATGGGACATTTATGCAATATAATTATGACTCAGCTGTAAAACAGAGAACAGTTTTACACTTTGGGATAGTATGGATGGACCTGGAGAAACTTATGCTAAGTGATATTAGGCAGACAGGGAAAGATAAATACCATATGATATCACTCATATATGGAATGTAATGAACAAACTGAACTAACAAGCAAAATGGAGACAGACTCAGATAGAGAGCAGGCTGACAGCTAACGGTAGGGGGAGGAGAGGGAATCGGAGGACTGAACTAAAAGAACAAAGGATTCATGGACATGGACAACGGTGTGGTGATTGTAGCAGGAAGGGAGTATATGGGGACTAAATGATAATGGGAAAAATATAATTAAAAATAATTTTTAAAGAACTGGCTGGCCCTTCTCCCTAGTTTAAGGGAGGTAGACTCTAAATCCTTGGAATTTCCCCATTAGTGTTAGTACCTTTGTTGTGCATCATGCATTCTTCAGACTCCTACTAATAAGGTGGCTCACGGTGGCCTCTACCTAGTTTTTGCTAACTAGAGGACTCAAGATGGTGGTCATGCCAAAAACTGGAAATCATGGAATTAAAGGGTCAGTTTGTCTCTAGGGAGAGTTGATAGCTGGAAATTAAGTTCACTCGCTCAGCCAATGATGCAGTCAATCATGCCTGCTTAATGAAACCCCAATAAAAATCCTGTACACTAAAGCTTGGATGAGCTTCCAGGGTTGGCAACACTCTGCATATTGCCACATATCAATGTGCCAGGTGTGTAATATTTCCCTGGTGATAATGGAAGTTTGGCATCTCGTTCCCTCCCAGACCGATACCACTGAGTCTCTCCCAGTGACTGCTTGTTATTTGTATCTTTTTGCTAAAATAAAACTGAAATTGTAAGTACAGCAAGTCCTCAAATAATGCCATTTCATTCAATGTCATTTCATTTTAATGTTGATGAGATGGTATAGGAACTTAACACTTGTTCATGTCAATTAACCTAGGTAAAATTGGTTTCATTGCACAATTTCACTTAAAGTCACAGGATCTGTTGATGACATTAAGTGAGAATTTTCTGTATAACACTATTCTGAATCTTATAAGCCAATCTAGCCCAGTAACCCAGTGGAGGGGTCAATAGATACCCCCAAATTTACAGCCATCTACTCATAACTGAAAGTACCCTGAGGATCCTAAAATTGTGGCAGAGTTGATTGCATATACACATAATTATTTTATACATGTTGTAGTTTATGCCTTTTGAAGTTAATTGCAACTTGTTGATTTTTATACCAGGCATAGATGATTGCCTGTTTTCTGGATAGGACCAAAAACTAACAGCCATAGACACCAATATCTTGAAAACAAATATTTAAATTCTAAGTATACCATTCAGAGAGGTATTATTAATTATAGTTTTAGAACAAATATTTCAGCCTGTTTTGTAGACTGTTTTATGAGGTATAGGTTGTCAGAAGTTATGACCAGAATATTTTATTTAATATACAAGTCGGAAGGATTCTGAGGCTTTGCCCTACTTGCAAGTTAACAAACTAGTCTACACAGTTTCGTTTATATTCTGATAGAACTGCTAAATTGCTGTATCAGAAAAACAAACCTCATATTATACCAAAAACAGCAGGCACGGCAGCAGTTTAATGACAGTTTCTTAGTCCATTCAGACTGCTGTATCAGAAATGGAATAGACCAGGTACCTTATAAACAACAGAAATTTATTTCTCATAGTTCTGGAGGCTGAAAGGTGCAAGATCAAGGCACAGTAGATTCAGTATCAAGTAAGGAATCACTTCCAGGTTAGTGGGCAGCTGTAACTTTCATCTGTGTCTTCGCATGACAGAAGCAGGGAGGGAGCTCTCTGGTGTTCCTTTAATAGGGCACTGATCCCATTCAAGAGGCTCCACCCTCATGACCTAATCACAACTTAGAGGCCCCACCTCTAAACACCATGGCCCCACCTCTAAACATCTACCCATTCTCCCTGCCAAAGAAAGGAACAGACTTTATCTTTAAACTGGAGTGTCAAGAATCTTCTCTTGATATGAGGAGGAGAAGGTCTCATGATTTCTTAGCCTGAAATTAAATCAAATGCCTCTCAGGGTAAGGTATGTCTAAGTTTATTATTACTCTAGAAAGTAAGCAAATCTGCTTCAGGAGGGAAATTTTTGCTTTACTAAAATATGTCCAGTAAATGATATGATAATTATCTATAGTATAGCTTGTAATTACTCTCTTGTGAAGTAAGTCCTGACATGTACAGAAAAACAGGGAAATTCAGGGAGAATTACCTCCTTGCATTATATTTATACTAGAATCAATTAATAGGTATTTAAAAAAATTAAAATGAGAGTTTTTCTGGAAAGATTTTTTATATTTTGAGACTCTAAGATTTCTTAACATTCTATATTTTTTCACTCATTTATTAGTTATTTGAAATATTTAAGCTCTAAGGATATAATAAATACAATTGTGCAAAACCCCTTCCCTCATGGAGCTCACAACCTAGTGGTAAAAATATTATATCACAAACATAAAATTGAAACTTTGAAAAGGGCTACCAATAGAATTTGGCAGTATAATAATTCAGAGAAAGATTCTCTGAGGCACTGATGTTGCTTCATAAAGAAAGAATATAATTTACTGTTGAAACAGAGAAGGAAAGGCACTCCGAGGATGGAGAGCGGCATCGGCAATGCTAAATGGTGGAAGACCCTTCACAGTCCTGAGCGATTAGAGTGAAAAGAGCAGGTGGGATCCTGGTGCGAGAAGTTGCTGCTGTGATAGGGGCTGCTTAATCTTTTATGATGGGTTGGCTTTATTTATCATAAAAAATAAGCCTTGGTGGGGTTTTAGTGGGAAAAGAAATACAGTGATTGGATACACGTTTTCAAAAGATTGCTATGGCTGCTGTTTATTAAAACAGGAAAAAGATCTAACTGCTAATATAAATGTCTCTCTCAGTATAAATTCAAGCAAAGTGTAACCAAAAAGTGGCGGGAAGACTCCATTTCATGATTTATGATGTCACATATATTAAGATAGGCCGAACTTTAAGATAACCTCAAGTTCTCTGACCCCTACTGTGGGGCTCAATATAGTACTTTTCTCTTGAGGTCAAGAATAGCTTGTGGATATGATGGAATATGACTAGCCTGATTAGGTTATGATCAACTGCCTTTGAGTTAATCAAAGGGAATATTATCTAAGTGGGCTTGTCCTAATCAAGTGGGCCCTTTAAAAGATCTGAGTCTTGGCTGGTATAGCTCAGTGGATTGAGTGCTGGTCTGTGAACCAAAGGGTTGCAGGCCAGGTCCCCAGCTGTGGGTGCACGAGAGGCAACCACACACTGATGTTTCTCTCCATCTCTTTCTCCCCCCCTTCCCCTCTGTCTAAAAATAAAATAAATAAAATCTTAAAAAAGAAGAAAAGATCTGGGTCCTCCTGAACTCAGGGAGATTTTAACCTGAGGGAGCAATGAAGGGGGCCACACAGCAAGGACCTTAGAGTGCCACCTGGGACCTGAGAACAGCCCCATTGGACAACCATCAGGAAAGGGAGACTATAATCATACAACCATAGGTAACTGAATTCTTCTAATAACCTGAGTGAGTTTGGAAGATGACTTAAGCTCCAAATGGTAATCTCTGTCCCAGCTATATTTCATTTCAGTCTGGTGAGAATTGAGAAGGCGATCCAGGTCATTTGTCTCAGACCCTCACTCATGAAAATTGTGAATTAATACAAGGGTGGTGTTGTTAGCCCCTGAGATTTTAATAATTTGTTACATGGTAGTAGAAAAGTCTTTTAATGTGTGTGTGTATTATTTTAGAAGAAAATTATTATTTTATTACATTTTAATAATGTTAAAAATATTCTTTCAGAGGAAAAAAATATGTCCCCAGCTGAATCTGTTCAAATTTTGTGAAAGGAATATCTGAAGTTTTCCCATTTATAAAGAAAACAATACATTCATTACCTTCTGAGTGACACATTAAGCAAATTTCAAACACTGTGTTTGTGAATTGCATAGAAAGTATTTACCAAAGATCTCAAAGACTTGAAAACTATGTGTCAATGATTATGGCTCTTCTTTGATAAATTATAGCATTAAAATAAGTCATTAACAATAAGTATAAAGCAATATGAGCCAAAGTATTAGACTTTTTGAAATTATGATAATTTCTTTATTGTAGTTGCCCAAGATTTTAGCATATTTCAAAATATTATCTAATTGTATGAGTAGTTTAATTACTGATAGTATCTAGTTAACTAAAAGCCACTGAATTACCACTGAATTAGTTACCTAAATTATCAAATGGGGATAATATTTGAGGTAAACTGTTTTACAGTGAATCACTTTAATGATATTACTATAAATTGACTTCTATACCAAGAGGCAAAAATAAGTGTAGAATAATTGGTTAGGTTGTATATTATGTATTGTATATTGGTATAACTTCCTTTCAGCTAGCATCCTACATGTTATATATTATAGAAATAATGCTTAAGAGAATCAATGAGAATATGATTTAATGATAAAGACAAGTAAATTGGTACATGCTATTAATGTATTATATTAATTGTGCTATTAATATATTATAATTAAAAAACCCAGTTTTGACAAAACATATAAAGCATAAACTATAGAATTAAAAATTGTCATTATATTTTTTAAAGAAATCCACAAAGTTAATTAACATAATCCATTCAACCAGTAAAGATTTTAATGTTCTAATTTCTGTATGCAAAGCAAGGCTTGAAGAGTAAATATTTTGACCAAGGTCATATAGTTCTTAAGCAGCTAAATCTATTTATATTCAAGACTTAATTCTTGTAACCATACTACTTATATAGCAGCCCACAAACCACCATAAAGCTTTGGGCATTCAAAGGATTTCAATAGTTGGAATCCTTTGAATAAAATGATTTTGAGAAAAATCATTTATCAAGAGTAGAACAATTGTGTGCTAACATTCAGAGTAGTGGTAGAGCCCAGCTAATATAGCGATAGTCACTGGGAGCAACAAGGGTGTTCTCCAGATGGGATGGTTGCCTGCAGATATGACTGCCTCCATTGGATTTTCAGTGGCAGTGCCCAGGTGCTATCATATGGGATCTCATTAGGAAATACTTGTAGACACATGCAAGACAACATATTATTTTTTATGAATGTTGAAAGTGACTCATGTTCTGTATTAAAATGAGACAAGAACTATTCAAAGTAGATTTTCAAATATTTTGATCACTTGAAATCTCAACCACCAGTAATATATTTGTTAATGTTCACAGTGTTTTATAATTATTACTTAATTACTGTTTAATTAGAGGAGGCTGCCAGCTGTTGAGTCTATAAAGTGGAACTCACTACAGCACTTTTCATATCATGTAATTTATCCCTTACGACAATCTGGAAAATTAGTTGTTATTATTGTCATATTGAAGAAGAAGAAACAGAGACACATCAAATTTAAATAACAAATTGCTGAGTAGGCAGTTAGTCAAGCACAAGCCTGGGAAAGAGACTGATTAGGTAGTTTGAAAGAAAGCAACCCTTGTTGCTCCCAGTGACTATCACTGTATTAGCTGGGCTCTGCCACTACCCTGAATGTTACCACACAATAATGTATGGAAGCCAGACAAAGAACCCAGCACGCCTTCCTTGGAAAATGCCTGTGCCTTTTTTTTTCTTAGCACACATTTTTTTGCCTTCTAAGGATCCCCACAAGATTTGCAACCAGGAGAGCAGTGAGAAGTTGGAGAGGACTCTCTTTTGCCTCTGCAGCTTCCTTTCCTGAGTCCACACAACCTCTACCCTATATCTGCCCTCCTCTGTCTCAGAGATAAATCTTACCACTATCACTTAAAAGTCCTCCTACATGAGTGTCCCTCTCAAAAAAAAAAAAATTATTTTTTCCCACAACACTACCGAAGGACCTATTTCTTTCAGTAACAGAAGTTCACACAGTGGCCCTGATATTTGAAATCTGGTCTATGAGAGGTCAAAGACAGCACCTGTTAAACCATTCTCTGCTCTTTACTCAGCCCTGAGTTCTAAGACAGTGGATAGACATAGGGTTCTAAACACATTAGAACATGCTCAGCACATTGGGAGTACTTAAAATATATTTGTGATAAAATTAGTGATAGGGATAAATTAGAACAGTATTTTCATTTACAACTGGATAACTTCATAGTAGTATTGAAGGTAAAAGTAATTGTCTCAGCTTTGACCATTATTTTACAATAGGAAGTGGTTGTTCTTTTTTTTTTATCACCATCAGGAGTATGTTTAAAATATGAAAAATATGATTTGACTTTGAGTGGTGGGCACACAATGCAACATACTGATCATGCATCACAGAAATGTAAATTGGAAACCTATATAATCGTATTAACCAATGTCACAACAATAAATTTAATAAAAACCTGCTATAAACATTTGTGTACACTTAAAAAATAAAATATAATGTGGTTTCAATTTTAAGATACAAATTTTCAGGCAAATTTTTCCATTCTACTTCTCTAAACTTATTTGAATATATAAATTTACTCTTGGATATGGTAATACATGTCACAAGTTAGGTTTAATTTAATTCCATATAAAGTAAAACCAAAAGTTCAATTGGTTTTGTTTTTAAACTATGTTTATTTTCACCTGCAGAATGCATTGCTTAAAGAAAGACAATTTTGGGGTTTATAACTGTCTCCTGTTTTGCATGCTTGAAAAGATTACAACAGAGTCAGTTCTAATAGTCAATGCTTATTGATCACAGAGTTAGTTATTCAGGTGTAGGGATCATAAATTTTAGTAATAACATTTATTTTTATAATAATAAATTACAATTTTAATTATAAACTCTCATGTGATTTTTTTTATTTGTGAGGATCTCTTTATTGTTATTTAGGGTCCTTATATATAATCAATACTCTATTAAGCTTTCCAGCTAATAGTTTGTATGAATCAAAAATGTAAAATCTGTCCTCAGTGAAAAAAATATTATCATTATTATCTTGTTTAATATTTATTGTGGACCACATTTATTCACTGGGCTTTGACATTATTTATATATTGGCTCTAAAACTCTCAGTAAAATACCTACAATAAAAAGGAGAAAATTTTCTATTTGTTTGAGATTGAAAGACCGTTGTTTTTAAACTTGAGGTTGGCTATATTCTGAACTGACTAAAATTATATTTGAAGAAATGAGGTCAGAAGAATCAATCTAAACAACTTCAAAAATGTTTAAAGTTTTAAAATTATTTTGTATTCTTTTTTGACTTTTATTTTGATATTATTCCAAATCACTCAATAATCAAACCAATTAGCAATTGATAGTGTCTGTTTTCTTTTGTGCTAGGCTCTACATTTTTGTTTCAGTTTTTAGAATAATATGATGCAAAGGCAATCACATATTCACAAAACTCTGTGTTCTCTTGTATAGTTCTACACTCGTGCAAAAATATATATTAGAAAGTCTGTATAATTTTAGAATGAAAATGTTATTAAAAGAGATAATTATTCAAACAACTGTTACTTGAGAGTAAATTATGTGTTAATTACCATGTTATCCTAAGAAAGGTGTACCAAGTATCAGAAATGTTTTAAATTTAGTAGGGCAAAGTAAAATATTTATATATAACAAATAATAAATGAGTCTACAGAGTAAATAAAAGTAGAAATTTTTACATAATGAGAAGTCATGTGTTGATGAAGATCAGAGAAGCTATTTTGGAATCCATGTGGATTCATAGCAATTGAACAAACAAGGAGTAAAAGTTGGGATTATGTTCAGCTGAGAGTAACATATAGATCAAAATCCCTGAATGGTTTAAATACTCAAAATACTTGGAGGTGTACAGTCCAGGGCCAATATGACATTCTCTGCTCCACGACGTCTTCCCAGACTAGAATCTCTTCAGTTCCCCACTCTACTATCCATAAAGTATAGCCCATATCTTCTTAATCCAACAAATCTATATTCAAGTTATTAGGGTACAGTAAAGAATGCGTAAGAAGTATAATAAAGAGCATTTGATTGTAACACATTTTTGGTTGTTGTTAAGGAATGACCAAGACTATCTTAATGTTCTCTGGCTGAAGTTTAGATGGGCTTCTTCCTGACTGTAGGCCCCTAACCTCTCTTTTGTTAGAGTATTTCCTTTAGAAAACTTGTAATTGCAAAGTCTTCCTCTGTCCACTTAAAATGTGTATAAATCTCATAGCTTAGTGAAGTTTACAATCCAGGAATGCTTTCTCAAGGACCTAGAACCATCTGTTTCAAATATATCATCAAGAAAGATAGTGACTCTACCTCCCAGTTTCTGAGAGGATATAAGTGCTCTACTTTAGATGAACACCAGTTACAAAACACAGGTAGCCTCTTCACAGAGAAAACCATTTTCAAACTCAGGAGTAACTCAATATGATCAATACATTGCCGTGATCAACCTGCCCCCACTAATGTCCTGTCCTCCACAACTTTTCTGCTCCTCACTCCATTGTTTAAACGCCCTCCTAACTTTTGTTTCTACAGATTTGAATTCAATGTTTTTCCCCTATTGCAATAGTCTTGAATAAAGTCTTCTTTGCATGTTTATGTTTGTTTGATACAATTTGTCTTTGACAAGGAGTTAAACAAAAGTTTCATGTGTTATTCCCACCTCATCAGACTGACCAAACTTTGTAGGTAGGCCACTGGGAAATGTACTCTTTCTCCTGAGCAGAACTATGTTGAGTAAAAAACAATCTGTAATTTTTAAATGAAAAGATGATTGACATTTGGAGGCTACTAACTGTGTTTTCATGCAACCATTTACTTAGCAACTTCCCATGTACCAAAATAATGAGAGTTGAATGTTCCCCTGCTTTTGGCAGGTCTTTCAATATACTATACTACTTTCAAAGTTTCTTGCACTTTGTGTTTGCTTTTCTAAGCCATTGACTCATCCTTCAAAATCTAACTCCATTCATTAAAAAAAAAAGTCTGGGTTCCTACTATCTGCCAGGGACTTTGTTTACCCAAGTAAAACTTCCTGGGAATAAATGATTTAAGAAATGCATTTACTAAGATAGTTAATTTTGCCATGGCTAGTGTGTCTCAGTTAGTTGGACATTATCCCATAAACCAAAACGTCACTGGTTCTATTCC
This sequence comes from Mormoops blainvillei, assembly GCA_004026545.1. Lineage (NCBI taxonomy): Eukaryota > Metazoa > Chordata > Mammalia > Chiroptera > Mormoopidae > Mormoops > Mormoops blainvillei. Next base: position 74,070 of record PVJD01006007.1, on the reverse strand, counting down.
TGGTCAGAGCACATACCTAAGTTGTGGGTGCAGTCCCTGGTCTGGGCAAGTACTGAAAGTACTGAAAGCAACTGATCAATATTTCTCTTTCACATCGATGTGTCTCTCCCTGTCTTTCTTCCTCCCTTCCCCTCTCTCTAAATAAAAATAAAGTTAAAAAAAGATACCCAGTTTTTTTCTCTATTGAAATTATTTTGGGAGTGAAAACACTGTAAATGGGTTACAATTAAATATGTTAAAGTACTGTGACTAAGGATTATCCTCATTCAGTTAGAATTTGATCCTGCTACTTAACACTTTAATTGCATTATAACAAATCTCTATTAAGCAGGTGTTATGTGACAGTCACTGTTTGAAGTTGTGAATAATAGAACTTCACACCATTCAAAAAACACAAGGCTTGCAAAGAAGTGTAATAAACATCCCTGACTGATGTTTATTAGGCTCAGTTGGTTAGGCATCATCCGCAAATGGAAGGGTAGCAGGTTCCATTTTCGATTGGGGCACGTACTTGGGTTGTGGGTTCATCCCTGGTCAGGATGTGCGCAAGAGCTTACAAGAGGCAACCAATCAGTGTTTCTCTCTTGCATCCATGTTTCTCTCCGTCTCTTTCTCCCTACCTCCCCCACCCTCTAACTTAATAAATAAATAAAACATGTTTTAAAAAGGAGTGTTATAAACAGCTTCAGATAGCATAATCTAAGTACATATGGGGAGCAAAGGAAGCACAAAGGGATTCCGATTAAAAATATACATGGGAACTGAGGACATAGTGTTTACAAAAGTTTTTCTCATTAAGTGTATAATTAAACTAATGATTGAAGGTGAAGGTGGACAAACCAGGGAATTAAAAGAGCATTAATAATTAAAATCAGACTTGAGATGGTCCCGCATATAAAATAGAGAATGCAAAGTAAACATACAAAAAATCAACACACTATTAAAACAAAACTACAATCAACCCGCAAGGATCATCAGATGAATTGTGAATAAAGCCTGGCAGGTTTAATTTTACAGCAGAGCTCAGTAAGCAGAAAATGTGTGATTAGCATTTACCACTACCCGGGTGCACTGGGGCTGGGGTAGATGGGAAGGGCCTTTAGATTTAGGGGGAGAGACAGAGCTGCTTCCTGGGGCATACCTCCTACTGCCCCTTCAATCCAGCCTATCATTTAAAGTTAGGTATGTAAAAAAACAAACAAACAAAAACACACCAGTTTTTTAAATTTTATTTTCATTTCATTGATCACTAATGAGGTTGGACATTGTTTTTGTGTTGTGTTGATCCATTTACATTGCTTCGTTTTTACATTACTTCTCTTCCCCAAGTGGTAGGAGCAAAAACCAGTGGATAATTAATTTTTTTTTTATATTTTTTAACTTTTTTTAGCACTCAGGTCACACATTCATCCCTGGGCTTATTTCATCAAATCCATTTAGGATTTACCCAAAGAAATTTGGGAAATTCCTACTAACAGTGGAAAATAAACTGCCAGAAACAAATTTCCTAAAGCAAAATATATTTTAGCAGATTTTTTCTCATTTAGAATTCATTGCAATTTATGTTGAAAGATTTTACTTGAGAGATATCTTTCAAAGTGTTTTAACTGCTTCATTACCTGTTATTGATTATTTCTTTCACCTGAAACTAATCTTTAATATTAAACTGACCTTTAATGTTGTGTTAAGATTCCTTCTCTCCTTTGATATCTTTCCTGTTGTTTACAGCCAAACTCTACTGCTAGATTATTAAGGCTTTAATAAAGTGTTTTAATGAGTGCTAAAGAAAGTTTCTGTGTTCTCAGTTTCAATACAGGAGTACAAATAAATTCCTTTTAAGGTAGCTTTGAATGTTTACCAAATGTGTGGAACTAAATTGTGACCTTTTTGGAGAAAAAACAATATATTTTGTTTACCAATGTATGCCTAACTCTGAATGCAATGTTTTTGTTTTTGTTTTTTGGCTGAATGTTAATTTGGCTTAGGAAAACAAATGGAAAAATATGTTTGACAATGATTATTTTTGAATAATGGATTTGGTATAATAATTATTTAATGACACATGATAATTATATTTTTCATTAATAACATTAAATTTTTAATTTTCTATGGCAAATGATTATATTATGTTTGGTGAGCAAAGACCACAATAAACTCCACTAAATATTATAGTACTCACTGATCATGGACTTATCAAAACTACCATCAATACCTTTTTTACAGTAGCAAATACTCCTAGTCAGAGTTGGCTAACTCATATTTCCAACTGAACAGGATGTGTCAGTCACCATATTTCTCCTAAAAACTTATTCATACTGACTTTAATAAATAGCAATACCACTTACAAAATAATGTTAGAAACTTAGGATTCCATTAAATACATTCTCTTCAATGTTATTAAATTTTAATTATGTATTTATATGTATTTACCTGTTTATTGCTCATTTTTTCCCACTGTCTTAACCTTCATGAGAGCAAGAAAAATGATTAGTTTCATCATCACTCTATTCACAATTTGTGTGTGTATATCTGTTTAAATTGGTGTTTGATATTGTGAATGAACTATTATTTTGATGATCACTGTATTTACATGATAAAACATGATTATTGATTTCTCTAAGGAGATTACTACATAATTAAACAAACATTAATGTACAAATGATAATAATTTTTAACATGTCATACTATTCTAATGGTTGAGAAGAATTCTGGTGAAATCAAATCAACTTTCTCCTTTCACAGATAATTTAAAGCCCTTAGAAGTTAGAAAATTTAACAGTGGTTACACATAAATAGTATCGGTATATAATTTAGAGCCCAATTATTCTTTGTATTTTTCCATTATTACTTGATTTTGTGACTTTTGATTCAGTCACATTGTAATAAGAATATATATTTCTTGATTTTTCAAGTATTTATATATTTTTTGTCCAATTATGTTAATATTAGAATATAAGCAACATGAAGGTAGGGACTATATCTACCTTGTTGAATACAGTCAAGGGTAATCTAACGCAGTGGCAAGCTCATAAGAACTTTCAATAAATGTTGTGAAGGACTAAGAAATTGTCCACTTTTTTAAAAAGTTTTTATTTATTTATTTTTAAAGAGAGGGGAAAGGAGGGAGGAAGAAGAGAAAACATCAATGTGTGGTTGCCTCTCACGCTCCCCCTGCTGGGATCCTGGTCAGCAACCCTGGCATGTGGCCTGACTGGGAATCAAAAGGGTGACATTTTGATTCGCAGGCCAGCACTCAGTCCACTGAGCCAATCCAGCCAAGGCAAAAATGTCTACTTATTGAAAAGAAAATAACATATCTTCATGAATGAGGCATGCAAATTAACATTTCCAGGGTTTAGGAGACTGTAATGAATAGTAACAGTTTATATAACCATAACTTATATTTTTGAAACCCTGGGTGCTCTTTGGATTTTTTAAAAATAAAATAATATGCTTTTCCTTTGTAATTTCAGTTGCCTAATAATCTTTTCTTTTTGCCTTGAATAAACTATCTCATCATTCTAGTAGATATAGTAGTAGTTTTCATGGGCTAGTGATAAAAACAGTAAAAAATAGATTTTTTTTTATTTTTCTAAAGCTGATTCTCTTCTCAACATAATATTTTAATCATTGCAATCATTGCAAGATATGTCTTGCTATAATTAAAGGAACATTATTACTTAAAATAGTTGAGAATTTAAAACATAAAGTGTATCAAGCATTGCTTTTTACTTTAATAATTCTGGAATGTTCACTTACATAATTCTTTTCATTTTTCCAGTGCTTTTAGTGCAAAGTAAACACAATTTCCTTTTAAACATCTTTTAATTGAATATTGGAATTACCTTTTTTTGCAACATTGATGGATAACAGCTGGTGGTGGGGGAGGTGAGTGGGTGGAGGGATTGAGCAAAAAGGTAAAAAAGACTCATGGATGTGGACAACAGTGTGGTGATTGCTGCAGGGAGCAGAGTATTAAGGGATCTAAATGGTAATGGAAAAATACAATAAATATTAAATTTTTTGAAAGGTAAAAAAAAGTTTGGATTTAACAGAGGTGCCTTATTCTGTTTGAGGACAACATAATACGTTATTACGTTCCATTATTTGAAATAATATAGAAACTGTTAGTGTCTTGCACTATCCTTGACTTTAACTACCCTACCAAATAAGTTATTTTATACATCATTTAATGTGAAAGTTAGTTTAAATTTCAAATGCTTACTATTATCATCTTTGAGGATAAGGACTAAACTGATATATCTTTCAGCTATAATTACATTGAAACATGAAATCAAATACTTGGGAAAGATGACTGTGTGTGTGTGTGTGTATACACATATTTTTTTCTAATAAGGTTGTTTTCCATCTTCCTTCCTTCCTCTGCAGAGTATAGTTGTTCTGCATTCATTGGGAATGAGGTAATTGTTTTCAACTCAGTTTTAATACTACGACCTGATTTAATAAGTTAATAGTGGAATTAAATTTTTGTCCAAAACTTTGGCAAAAGAGAACAAGTGAAATACTAAGTAAATAGAGTACATTCATTCTCCAACTTCAATATACTCTGAAATTATATAAAAAGAAAAAATATAACTTGTCTAAATCTAGTTATTTTCATTGTCCAAATCATTGGAAACAAAGAAATCATGCAATAGTTTTGCCAATAATATCTAAAGTCTTTAAGCATTTGCTTTTCTCTTATATATCTTAATAGAGCTCTTAATAGAGCATTTGTTTAAAACTGAACCATTTTCCCCATATAATATAGAAGAGGTTAGTTCTATTTTTTCCTATTTTTTATATTCTCATGATAGATTTTGCAATTTTACAGATATTAAAACAACAGGCAACACAGTAAGGGCATAAAATCTCAGCAAGTTTCACACTTTGGCAGTTAATTCTCTTTTTTTTTTTCCATCAGACCAGAGAAATAAAAACACCGATAGAAAAATCTTAATAGGATATATGGTAGTTTCCAGCCCTGAAGGCTGAGTTTTTATCTTTTCTATGAGCTGAACCTGCTATTACTATGTCCTTCTGAGTGGCAGAGCACTTGGGGGATGTGTGTGTGTATAAAAGAGAGAAAGAGACACAAAAACCTCCAAGACTTTCATTAAAGTTTTGACTTTCTTTTGTTAAATTTTTATTATATAAAATAAAAAAGAATCACTTGATGGAGATACTTAAATGTGTAAAATACAGACCATGGACTCCAGATTAATATGTAGTTAATCTTTTATAGCTCAAGAATTGAAGGAACTCTACTTTCTTAAAGATTTATTTAGCATTGATGTGTTTAAAACTTATTGGGACAATAAGCAAATTCTGAATGCAATAAAAAGTATTATCCTGATAATACATGACATAACACATTTTAGTATTTAGAAATCACTACTTCAAAAAGTGAACACTGGGATACTCCCTCAAAGCTTTTGGTTGAACTCTCATCTGCCTTTCCTGTTCCTAGTTTTTGTCCTCCTAATCTAGTAAACCAATGTCTACCTGGTCTTATCCTATGGTATTCTCAGTATGTGGAGCAATCCATTTCCAGAGGAGAACTTTAGAGATCTTTCTTTTTTGAGCATTCTTTTCTACTTCCTGCAGATATTCAGGAAAGCAATTGTAGAAGGGGGATTTATGTTTTGTTTCTTTCCAAAGAAAATTGTTAAAAAATATGGACAAGATACTGTTTATGAATCATTATCAAATACTCCTATAGTCCTTACAACTCTTCAAGTTTTATAATTTATTCATATTATTTTACACATCTACCTATACAGTTTTCCTGATTGACATTTTTCCTGATTTCCCTCAGTCTACCAACAGTGGAATAAAATTATTTGTATGTTATTTCAGAAAAATAATAGATAAATCATAATTTATTATTTTAATAAAGTACATGTTTTTACATATAACATGTTTGCTATAGAAATGATAAAATAAATATTCCTGATCCAACCATTTATTTTAACAACGAGAGCCTTGCTGATATCTTTACTATGCAATCTTCCCCATTTCTTCTCTCTGCGTCTTCCCAGAGATCATCAATTGAACATTTCATTTTTATAGTTCCCAAGCCAATAGTTTAAACTCATGAATGCATTTGTAAATAATATAGAGCTCTGTTTTCCTTTTTGTAAGGCTTGGTATTAAACATCTGTTGTATTATTCTGTAATTTACTTTCTTTTACAGAATATTATATTTATGTGAGTCATCCATGTTGTTCCCTATAGTTCTTGTACACATTATCTTGTAAAATTGAACACATATATAATTTATGTCCCAGTAATTTGCTCTTAGATATATACCATAGGAAAAAACACTTACTCATACTCACTAGTACACATGCACTAAAATGTTTATTTTACAATTGAACATAACAACAAAATCAAACAAACATATTATACAGTCAGTCAAATAGTTTCAAAATCAAGAAAATTTGGATTTGAATAAATAAATTCTTGTATGCTCACACCATTTCACATTAGGTAAAGTATTTTATTTTTGAAATGCAGAAATAATTAGTCCTAAAAATGTTTTTTTTTAGCTAGAATAATTTTTATCTGATTAATACACAGTATATTCAGGGAATTCTAATTGTCTCCTTTAGAAATTCACCGTCTGTGATTGGAACTGTAGTTTTTGAAACCCTTTTAGTTAGGATCAGTCTTTCCATAGCCTCTTACCTCCCTTTTGTTTGTTAACTTTGTTAGATACCTAAAGGAGCCCATACTGATCCAGAGCTTCTTTACCCCAGATGCTTCCATCTGCAGACGAAAATGTTTCATAGTGTCTATACAACACTATCAATTATTGATGTAATATAGATCCTACAGCTGCTCTTTTATAAATGCCCAAAACTAACAACAATGAGAATTACATAAATAAGTAAATACCTATCAGGAATTTTGCTGTTATAAAATAATGTAATGGAGAAAAGAACTCTAAAAAAAAATTGGCATTTGAATTACTTCAGCTTGAGTTAGACAATATTCCCTGTGAAGTTTCATCAATGGAATAGGAAAGTCAGTGAGCATAGTAGGTTGAAAATTAATTGGGCATAACAATTTTTATATATGTAGAAAACATAAAAGTGTAGTGGGATAATGGGCGAAAGAAGGGGAAGGCTCAAATCAAGGAACATGTATAAAGGACCCATGGACAAGGACAATAGCAGGAGGGATTGAATGTGGGAGGGGGGTGGGCAGGGCAGGGAAGAGGAATGGGGGGAAAATGGGGACAACTGTAATTGAACAATGATATGAAAATGAAATAAGAGTAAAAAATTAATTGATTAAATATCACAGAGACTGCTAATAATCTAACAAAATTTCTTCCCTTCTTTTTCCATTGTAATAAAATTTTGACTTCAACAGGCTTTCTAACTAGAGATTATGAGCAGAAGTAATGTATATTAATTACAGATTTAGGACTTAAGATAGAACACATGCTTCCTTGAAGCAATCTTCCTTCCCCCAGTGGTTAGACCTAAATATAGCCTTGAACTATAAACACAATAGCATTACATGGGACCCTGAAGTAATTATGTGATGACATTTGCATCACAGAAGAACAAAAGACCACTGACTTCAAAACTGTTCCTAGAGAGGCCCTGGCCAGGTAGCTCAGTTGGTTAGAGCATCATCCCAGTATAAGGTTGTGATTTTGATCCCTAATCAGGGCACATAAAAAAATTAACAAATAAATGTATAAATAAGTGAAATAACAAATCAACCTTTCTCTCTCACTCTCTCTCTCTCTCTCTCTCTCACAGACACAAATCAATATATAAAGAGATAAAAAATCTTATGTGAGAGAGACATTAAATTTTATGTTGTGTGAACCATTGTATTTCAGGGTTTCTCTGACACAGCCACTTTATTTGACCCTAATATATACAGATGTGAGTTAGAGCCATGGATGTGTAATAAAATAGTTATTTTAAAGTATTCCTAATTTTTTAGTTTTGGGTTAATTATATTTCAAAGAGCTATAACAACTTGCAGATATAAACTCAGGGAAATTGTCAACTATATCTGAGGCAACTATAAAAATAACATTCTTCAGAACCTTGGAAATAAGCCCCCTTTTCCTCCCTTTTAAAAATTTCCTTTTAAAACATTTCCTTTAATTTTTTGTCCAAACTCTTTTCAGAGTTCTCCTCTGCTAAAATGAGCAAACATAACAATTCCATCTGCCTTATTGCCATAAAGCAAACTTAATTGAATAATCCCATTTTCAGTGATCATGATCTCAGATTATAGAATAACATGAAATGCATTTGCAGGTTTCAGCTTTTAGTCTCTCCTTTTCTTTCTGCTATTCAAAGCATTCTCATTACTTGCCATTGCTATATAGACATTAAAATCCAAAAGTGCTCTTTTTGTACGTTAACTTCCACCATTTTTATTATTGAAAAATACTACATCAATGTAGAATTAGTAGAAAACCATTTAATAGATTTATCTGCATTTTGACCTGTTCTCATCCCTAATATTTAAATAAATCAAACCAAAAAGCCTTTTAAAGTTTTTAGGAATTTTGTTGACAAATATGTTCAGCACATTTACCCATATCCATACCCATATTTAGTACATAAAATTACAGTATTTTTAATACTGGCCTAAACCCTATGTTATTTGGAAGTACATTGTGAATCCTTGGGTTGATGTTGTCTTCCATACGTCAGAAGAAATAGAAGTCACTGAATTACAATTCTGGGAAGGCTACCTGTCGTCTCCAAGACATACTTCAGAAAGGATGCACGATATCATTTTCAATGATATCGAGAAGGTAATAGATTTATATTTTATATTTTCTTTGAATATAAAATAACGTGTACTAACTTCTGCATTTAGCCATAAAAAGATAACAGATAATGGAGAATGGGCTTCCCCTCTTGACTTAAGCTAACAACAATCAACAAAATATATGAAACAGCAGGTTTTGGACATTAGACAATAAGGCAGCACAGGGAAATGATTCCTGAAAGAAGAGAAATTTCAGTCTGAAGTGCAGGAAGGAGATACAGAAACAGGCTAGATGTCGCTGGAGTTGAAGGGACAGGGGTCAGGGTTTGAAGAGAATAGGATCTAGAAGTCACAGAGTAGAGCAACAGAGAGGAGAGAGTTGTACAGAGAAATAGTCCCAGAGACTTTCGGAGGGACCCCAATGAGTTTGACACTGAGCATGATCATACAACATGCCTGAAAAAAAATGACCAGAAGCTTGTGAAGGAATACCTAGAAAGGAGCAAGGGATTGAATAATATAAATATGAACAATAAATAGTGCCTTAATTATAAATTAATGAAGTTGCAAAGAAATACATATCATCTAATAAAATTTTAAAAATAAAAAGTAATAGTGGAAATTCTCAACTCCTTTGCAATCTTAGGGGCAAGTTATTCATTCTTTCACCATTAAGTATAACATTAGTTGTAGGTTTGACCTATGTACCTTTTATCAGGTTATGTTGTTTTCCATTCTTGGTTTGCTAAGAACTTCTATCATGAATAAATGTTGCATATTATAAATTTATTTTACTGTATTAAGATGATTGTATCATTTTTCTTTTTTAGTCACTATGGTGAACTACATTGCTTAATTTTTTTAATTTTAAACCAGCTTTGCATTTCAGAGATAATCCCCACTTAACCATGATAAATTGTTGGGCTAATTTTACTAAAATTGTGTTGAGAATTTTTGCACCAAAGTTTGTAAGTTATTTTCCTGTATTTTTGTCTGTTTTATACCAGGATATTACTAACTTCATGAAGTGAGTTGAAAAGTATGCTCTCATCTTCAGCTATCTGGAAGTGTTTATGTAAAGCTGATATTATTTCTTCTTCAAACATTTGGCAGAACCCACAAGTGTAGCCTTCTAGGGCTAAAATTGTTGTTATATATTTAACTACACATTTAAATGTATTTTAAGTTGTTAATAACATTTCTAATTAGTCTTTTACTACATAGGATTTTCAGAGATGTCCCCTTTCTCATTCCTTATATTGCAGAATATATCCCCTACTGTCCTCTTTAAACAATTAAGGCAGAATACACAGCTTACTTTGGATTTTAAAAAAAACTGAACCCTTTATTGCTCTGGCAAATAAATTCTTCTTTGATATAAGGCTACTTTTCAACCCAGCATAAGGATAACCCTTTAGGTATAACTTCTTTTCCTACTCATTTATATAGGTTATGTAGTTATTCAATTCTATAGCAAAGGGATGCAAGTGAACTAATAGGAAAAAAGTATACCTTAAGCCTGGATCTATCATTCAGGTTCACCAAGGTATGACATTATATATAGGTACCAGCCCAGTGACAGGTGCAACCCAGGTCTTAGATGTCATCTAAAATGGACAGCTACACTCACTTCTGACAACTTTCAATCTGAAACATATTGATTTTAACATCAGATAGATTGTTTTACAACAGAATGGGAAGTCACTATTTTTCATCATGCTTTCTAAAAATCCAACATGATAAACAGGGAAGATATCCCAAGCATTTGGAATAAGTCACTTTAACTTCTTGGTACTGTTAAGATCTGCGTCGGTAGCTGCTTTGGTAAGAGAAAATGACACGTTCCATAGAGGAAACCTAAGATTATGCTATCTACTTCTAGGTCAAGATCAGTTGAGTGAAAGTAAGAGCCTATGTTATACACCAGCTTGTCTAGAAAAGCAAGACTCATGGAATCTTTAATGTTTCTAAACATAGTTTCGGAGCTGCCAGATTTATTCATTTGTGCATCACTATAACATTGTTATTCCCCAGTAATTCAGTCCACTTTTTTCTAAACCTTCAACTTCACAAAGAGCTTTATGTTATCTGATAATATATATGTCCCATAGAATTTTCTCTCACCTCCCACATATATACAGGACAGGACAAAAGTAAGTTTAAGTTGTTTATATGGAAAATAATACAATAATTAATTAATAATAATACAAGAATGAACTGTAGTTTGCATACTCACAACTATAAATCTACCTTTGCTCCACCCTGTATTTTCAATTGGAAATAAATGTTCCTATTTAACAAATTATGTTATTTTAAGTGCAGTATTGGTTTTACTGTAAACTTTTTGCAATTCAATTGAGACATATATTTGTGTAAGAATAAAAAGGTTTTTTTTTTGTTTTAAGATGCTATTTAACATCATTTCAATCAGTGCAATAGTTTGTCCTAACTTGTTTGTGTCGTATGAGCAAGGCTGGTGGAATTAGACAGAGATTTCTAACATTTACCATAGCCAATAAATCGATTGGAAAAAACAAAAGAAAAAAAGAAAAATGATCACTTTTATTTTTGTTTATCTCTGATACCTTAATTAACCTTAAATTACAAAACTTGAGAGTCATTCCTTTAAAAATAAAACCAAATAGAATAGGTAACCTTTATATTCCTTTTAATATTAGACGTTAGTAGATCTTTATTAATGCTATGGTCACTGATGTCTAATCACAAAATCTAAGCAGACTATTAAAAAGAAACAGGCACACTCACACACACAAGTGGTCAGTCTGGATAGAGAACAAAAAAAGAAATAGCTTATATAACATTAGTTTTAATTCAGAAAAAAATTCTCTAATTTCTATTATGCCTGGGAAACGGTTGTAAAGATGAATAAAACATCACAGAAGTCCTGTAGGGGGACACAGACTAGTCATGCTAAAAAACTCAAAACTATATTTAAAACAACATAAATTATATTATACTAGTGATTTCAATAATGTAACATGGGATCAGAGTACAGAGTGAATAATTCACTAAAGAAGGAATTAGATGTTAGAATATGTTCTGGGCCTTGAAGGTGGAAACCAAAGGCAGAGTGTAAACATAGGTGTGTGTTGTTTAGGCAAATGACATTGAGTTCCGAGTACCTGGGTGGATTGGCAATATGGGACGTATTGGTGATACAAAGAGCATAAAGTTGAAAAGAAAACTGGAAAGACACATTTAGAGCTACCTTATTCGGTAGTTTTAGACTTACTCTGTAAGCAGATAGGAACCACTGAAGCCTTTTAAATAGAATAACATATCACCTTTCCTATGACGAAAGATAGTGGTAGAAAAATAACAATAGGAAAGTAAGAAGACAATACAGCATTGATTTGTTTGATGATCCACCCCCCCCACAAGACTCATATTACCACTTAAAGTAAGCGTCACAATATTACTTTCTATCCTCTTTTCCTGAGACTGCTCCTTCAAAATTGTCCCTAACACCCCCAAAAAATGTTTTCTCCAGATCAGGGGAATCAAGATTCCCATCCTATTCCAATAAATGAGCTGATTTACATCTCACTCCTCCTTAAGTGGACACTTTCTTCTTTTTTCTAAGTGACTATATATATTATTTCCTTTATATATTATGATCTCCTATTTTCTCTTATTCTTAAACACCTTAATTAACTTAAGACAAAATTTAACTCAAAGTATTATATTAAAGAGGTGTTAGCCAGGGGTGGCTAACCTTTTGGCATCTCTGGGAAACAGTGGAAGAAGAGTGGCTTTGGGCCGCACATTAAATACATTGTGACACATAATCACAAAAAAATCTTACAATGTTTTAAGTAAATTTACAATTTTGTGTTGGGCCACATTCATAGCCATCCTAGCCTCATGTGGCCGACAGGCTGTGGGTTGGGCATCCCTGTTTTAGACGGTGTCTTTTTCTATAGGGAGCTTTAATATTATCTAACCAGAGTGACTATTTGTTTGAGATATATATACATGAACAAATATATATACATGGGATATGTTTTACCCTCATGTTATAATTACTCTAGCAATAAGCATTTGATAGTTGTAAAATAAGACAATTTTTAAGGATGATAGTTTAAAATCACTGGAAAATTTAAAATAGTCACCTCCTTCTAAAGAGAATATATCTAACATTTTCTCTGTGGTTCAACAAAGCACAAATACAAAAAAGTTAGTTTCCAGGCTGAAGTCAAGTGAGTCTTTTCATGAAAACTTGAGGAAATTTTTTAAGATTTAACCAATGATTCATTTCATTGATTTCTATTTCTACCTCATATACTGTTTTAAAACTTTAGTGAAACCCCAAAATATCTACTAAGTTAAACACAGTCAGTTTGGGATAGGTTTGGGAAGTATAAGTGATTTGAATTGCAAATGTTAAATATAACTGTCTCTAAAAAGATTGATCCAATGCTTGAAAGAAAAAGGTCATTATTTTTGCATAAACTCTATATAAGTAATTTGTACCTGCAAACAATAGAAGCTTTGTAGTGACTAGTGTATTGACTAAACTATTAGACATTGTACAGGTTATTCTGTATGCAATGTGAATGTTTTGCTTAGATTATTTCACTCAAAACTGTATGGATGTGAAAGCTTTCTGATTATTCAGTGAATACTGATATTACATATTTATGGACATTCCCTAATTATATGTGAGGATGATTATTCTCACTGTATAATATCATAGAGTAGTATCTTCATGTAAATTCTGAGGTAAACTTTACTTACCATTTTATTTTTTAAAAACCTTTGAGAGAATACCATTCTACCATAAAATTCTATATTTTTTGCTGTTGTTATGAGCCACTTTAAAATTACTTGGACTAAAATTTTCAGAAGAATCTATTAATTGTTCTAAGCTTTTAAACATTAATATTGTTGCCCAAATATTAGTATTTCAAATAAGATACAAGAATAATATTAAAAAGCGGACTTCACTTTACTATAGGACAATGTTCAGAGAAAATGTGAATAAAATATACGTGTTGTTAATGGGTTAAGTTAGTGCAACAGACATCGTGCTCCACTGCATTTTCTTAGGTCACTGTCATACCACCGATTAAGTCTCTTCCCTTCTTTTGTTCTACTCAATCCTCCTCTGAAACTGTCAGAAAAGAGCAAAGAAGTATCAATAACCAGGGCACTCACAATATTTAGTACCTTGTTTAACATCAACATAAGAAACAGATAAAGAAATTGCATCTAATGATGAAATACACTAAAAAATTCCCTTGAAAAATGATTTTCAATGACTTCTTAACTTTTTATTGATCTCCTGCCCCCCAAGGGGTGCCCCACTTCTGCTGCCTTTAACAACTCAGAAATTTGGTGTCCTTGCCCTCAGACACCACTTTGCTGTCCATAGTCCTGTGGGTGGTGGTCTTTTGGATGGATCGTATGGAGTGGCTGTTGTCCAGGGCATCACCAAGTTTGAAGCTCCCCCAGCAGGGGGCGGCAGGGGGCGAGCTCAGCCTCCAACTTGATCTTGATGTTCAGCAGGGCCTCGCACTCCTGGGCCTTGTGCTGCCCTTCTGCCCGGGGTCTGGGCCAGCTCTGACTCCGGGTGCAGTAGGATCCCTTTGAGCCGTTCCATCTGCCTTGGAGGGTGCATCTCCACTTCCCTCAGGCTGTTCTGCAAGTGGGCCTTCGGGTTTCCCATCGGCCCCGGTGAATCTCCAAGGACTGGGCCATATGTTTCGGCTCTGTGCCACCTCGGCAGCTCCTATCTCAGCCGTCTGAGAGGTGACCACTGTGGTGCTTTCCTCAATCTGCTGGGACTAGTACTTGTCTGGATACCCTCTTCCAAGCCAGTTCGTCATATTGGGCCCAGATGCCTGCCATGAGCTGGCTGAGGTCTGAGGTTTGGGGGCATCCAATTCCATAGTCAACCCAGAGTTGGCAGTTTGGTTTCGTAGACCACTTACTTTCTCCTCGTGGTTCTTCTTCAAGAAGAGCAGCTTCTCCTTGAGAGCCTAGATCTCTGTCTCCAGCTGCAACTGAGTGATACTGGTGTCATCAGTGACTTTTCAGAGCCCATTGATGTCACTCTCCACAGACTGGTGCATGGCCAGCTCTACCTCATTTTGACTCTGAAATCAACAGCAAGATGGGCATTATCAATCTGCAGAACAATAAAGGCATTGTTCCTAAACCTTGCAAAATCTGAGCCCTCGGGTCTTCCACAGTCTTGAAATAACTCCCCCAGTCTCTAACCTATAGTCCTTTCTTCTCCATGTGTTTCTGCATTTCGCTCTCCAGTCTCTAATTATCCACCTCCAGGCTTCTCACCCTCTCCAGGTAGGAGTATATGTGATTATTCAGGCAATTGAAGAGTCTCCTTGCTGTGTATGCCCCTCATGCTGTCCAGACACCTGGTCATCCCTACAGCCAGGCCCCCAGGTCCCCGGCCACCCCACATGCTGATGCAATGGACTTGAAGATCTGTGAGCCAGATCCCCCAGTTCCTGCACAAACACTTGCCACATTTCTGGGCAGCTGGACCTAGTGGCTGGGCAACGACATGGAGGCCAGGGGCCAGTAGTTTTTGTGGTAGTTAGTGGAGAAGCTGGAGCAAGCACCGAAGTTCATGTTGTTTAGGGAGGAAGGTGACAATCCGAGACTCAGGTTCAAGCAGCAATCTCCCTGAAAATTTAAATGGCAGCCAAAGTAAGCAAGCTGGTATTTTTTTAAGGCTCTAAAGTACTTTTATCTGGCAGTGCACTTTGAATATTAAAAATGCTTGATAGTACATCTCACAAAGTGCGTACGGCGATCATCTTCTTCCAAGCTCCCCATTTTAGCCTGTACAGAATGACGTCAGTGTAGACTCTGAAGTAGCTCAGCCTACAGTCATCATATCCTGGGTTGACCAAGCACTCTGAAAACCATTCTATTTCTTGACTTTAGTCTCTGACTTCAGGTATTTTTTTCCTAAGTCCCTAGACACCAGGTGAATCAAATTCAGAAACCTGATGGTGGAGACAGTGATGCAAGCTGTGAAGAATGGAGTAGTCAAAGGGGTGTACAGAAGTCCAACTGGCCAAGTCCAACAAGGTTGTGATTCTCCTCTGGATGCCAGGCAAGGGCCAACCCATGTGCAGGCTCCTCCGAGTAATCATGCCAAGACATGGGCTTTCTTCTGACAGCGCAACTTTTCAGAACTCACAGTCACAAGTCAGGGATTCTTGATAAGCCCTCCTTTTAGACATCAGACGAGAAGCTTTCCGCTCTTCATTCTTCTTACTGTTTGCCTTGTGGTACAGACCCAGTTCCATGGAGAAGCCAATGACAAAGGTGGTGGTGTCTGCAGGCTGGCTGATTAGGCAGGAGACTGGTCAGAAAGGAACAGACTCTAGAAAGAGGAACTTGTTAAAGATGTCCCAGGCATCCTCCAAGCTGAATGTTGGTAGGCCATCATCTCGAATGTACCATGTCTACCAAGCGAGGCTACTGGAAATCCACAGTCATAGAAATTCTGAATGGCAACAGAACTGTCCCACTAGTAGAGAAACTCTTTCTCCAGGGTGATATTTGTGAATCAGCAGGTCTGGTTTGGGGTGGCTGGTGCGGTGGCGAGAACAAGAGTCCAATGGATTAGAAAGAGGGGCTAGGAGGAGGGGTAGGGGCATTCCTAGAGGAGTAACAAAAGAGGGGACCATAATGAACAGGGTGGAGAGGGGGTATTCTGGAAGGATCACAGGAATGGCTGGGTAGGTAAATAACATGGATGGGATAATGGGTAGAGTTGCTACTCTTCAGATCATGGACAGAAGTGGGGAGGAAAAGACAAAGAGGTGAGTGCCACCTGGGAGTAAGGCCAGAAGAGCGAGGATCCAGGTTAGGAAAGTTGCCTAGAAGGCGAATTCTTTTAGGAACATAAGGAGTAGGTGGAGGCCGGGGTTGAAATAAGGAAATTCGAGGTAGCTTTCTTGTCATTATTCCAAAGTGTTACTCCTCCAGTCGCAATGAGTAACTGACAAAAGCTCTAACAAACTCCAGCAGTTACCTCACTCACCTCATTCCATGACACGGTGACCATTATGAAATGTACACATTCCTCCTCCCTCATTGGGTAAGTCAGTGGGCTCCACCAACCAGAGAAACAGTCCCAGTTGCTAGGTTGCAGAGTGATCATGGGAAATGCCAAAGGGCAGAAATGGGGCTGTAATATTATTTCATATTCCCAGGGAAAATGTGTAGAGATGTCCCTCAGGAGGCAAAGATTGATCACTCCTAGGTTAGCGTTAGGAACCTAGGAGAACAAACCTGAAGCAGGAATGGGCAAAGTGGAAGAAGTCAATCCTCCATCTATTTGACTTATTACATTTTTCAAAGGCCTTTTATATTTACATAATTCTATGAATATGAGGCATCAGAGAAAAGGTATTATTTCCATATTATGACCAAAGAGAACACTGAAGCAGCAGAGAGGGAAGTGTATAGGCAGTGGGTCACAGTAGTTGGGACTTCAATTTAGGTCAAAAATGGGAGAGTAAGGGGTACCCTTTTCCTCCTACTCTTCAATAACTTTTAGTTTTACTCTCTGGAAGTCCAGCTACATGACTAAAGTACTTCCCCATTTCCTTAAACTGTTTCTTCTTTGGTTTTGGGGTTTTTTTGTTTGTTTGTTTTTTTCTTTGCATACTGGCTTTAACTTTAACCTGGATTTCCTTTGAAGTTATTGTTTCCCTTGTCTACGTCACAAGTCAGAGATTTCTCTTCTCAAACTCTCAAACAATGTACTTCAAGATGGAGATGTGGTGTATTCTGGTTCCTTCTGATTCATTTTAAACCATTATTCTTCTCTTTCTATTAGAAAATCTCTTGCTCCTTAGAAGGGTGTGCCACCCTCCACCATGTTCCTAGCACTGACAACTTCGAATCTCTTGGATGCTCTCCTTTCTCTATGAAAACTTTGAACTTATCTCAAAGTCTAAGTCTTATATACATCATCCAGAGTTATTTCCATGTCCATGTAGGTGACCTTACTCAACATTCTAGTCTCTCCTTTTTTTTTTTTTCAGTTTTATTTTGTGTTGGTTTGGGTGCATAGCATAGATATTAGGCAATCATATATGAGGTCTGTCCAGAGAAAGTCCAGCCATTGTTAATATAATGATAACGATTTGTGCAACATCAATGTAACCTGGCAGCCAAGGAAAGTGGACTGGAATGCACCTGTGTGAACAATGATGACTTCATTTTACTAGTCAGTGAGGATGGTAGACACCCTTTAGTGAGTACATGTACTATGTGGCCATCACATTCAAAATGACTGAGTAGAGCAATAAATATGCCTCAAATTTTGCATTAAGTGTGAACATTCCTCCATGGACACTATTCAGATGATTCAGAAGGACGCGGCTATGGGTAACTGGTGATTGTCACCTACACTATGGCAGTACACCTGCTCATGTATCACATCTGGTGCACAGTTTATTGGCAAAACATCAGATCACCCAAGTGACTCAGCCCTCTACAACCTAAATATGGTGCTCTGTGACTTCTGGCTTTTCCCAAAACTAAAATCACCTTGGAAAGGGAAGAGATTTGATGAGATTCAGGAAAATACAATGGGGCAGCTGATGGCTACTGGGAGAACTGTGTGAATCCCAAGGTGCCTACTTTGATGGAGACTGAGGCATCATTGTCCTGAGTACTTGTATCTTGCATTTTCTCCCATAAATGTCTCTGTTTTTCATATTACATGGCTGGATACCTTCTGGACAGACCTCATACTTTACATAGTATTCCCCTAGAAATTTCCAGGACCAAAACTGGTGCCATATATAGTTATAGTAATATTATTGACTATATCCCCTGTGCTTTACTTAAATCCCCACAATAATTTTTAACTACTAATTCGCACTTCTTAATCCCTTCACCTCTTTGACCCAGTCCTCCAAACCCCACCCTCTCTGGCAACCACCAGGTCATTCTTTGTGTCTGTGGGTTTGTTTCAATGTTGTTTCTTTATTTTATCTTTTAGATTTCACATATATGTGAAATCATATACTATTTGTCTTTCTCTACTTGACCTATTTCATTGAGCATAATACCCTGTAGGTCTACCTATGTTATCCCAAATGGTAATATTTCATTCATTTTATGGTCAAGTAATATTCCGTTGTGTAAATGTACCACCACTTTTTTATCCACTCATCTATTGATGGGCACTTTTGCTGCCATATCTTGACTATTGTAAATAATGCTGCAATAAATATAGTGGTACATATATTTTTCAAATTAGTATTTTAGGTTTTTTCAGATAAATCCCCAGAAATGGAATTGCTGGATCCTAAGACAAATTTATTTTTCTTTTAATATTTTAAGGAAACTCCATGCTATTTTTCATAGTGGCTACATTAATCTGCATTCCTACCAACAGTGTATAAGATTTCCCTTTTCTCCACAACCTCGCCAACACTTGTCATGTGTAGATTTATTGATGATAGTCATTCTGACAGGTTTTAAGTTGTATCTCATTGTGGTTTTAATTTGCATTTCTCTGATGATTTGTGATGTTGAGTAACTTTTCATATGTTTATTGGCCTTCTGTATGTTCTCTTTGGAGAAGTGTCTCTTTGGATCCCCTGTCCATTTTCTAAAAAGGTTGTTCATTTTTTTTTTGGCATTGAGTAATATGAGTTATTTATAAATTTTAGATATTAACCCCTTATCAGATGTATAATTGGTGAATATGTTCTTCCATTTAGTAGCCTATCTCTTCCTTTTGCTGTGCAACAACTTTTTAGTTTGGTGTAGTTCCATTTGTTTTATTTCTTTTTTGTTTCCTTTATCTATGGAGATATATCAGGAAAAAATATCACTAAGGGAAATCTTTGAGATTTTACTGCCTATGTTTTCTTCTAGAATTTTTATGGTTTGAGTCTTACATTTAAGTCTTTAATTCATTTCTAGTTTATTCTTGTATATGATGTAAGAAAGTGATTGTTTTACTTTTTGCATGTATCTGTCTAAATTACCCAATACCATTTTTTTAACAAACCATCTTTACTTCATTGTATTTTCTGACCTTCTTTGTAAAATATTAATTCACCATATAGACATGGGCTTATTTCTGGGTTCTCTATCTTGTACTTTTGATCTATATGTCTGTGTTTATGCTAGTACCTCACAGTTTTGACTAATAAGGCCTTGTAGTATAGTTTGATATCAGGTAGTGTAATACCTCCAACTTTGTTCTTTTTAAAGATTGCTGAGGCTGTAAGAGATTTTTTGTGGTTCCATATACATTTTTGAATTATTTGTTCTAGTTCTGAAAAATATGCCATTGATATTTTGGCAGGAATTGCACTGAATCCATAGATTGCTTTAGACATTTAAATCATACTTATTCTTCCTATTCATGAACATGATATATGCTTCCATTTATTTGTACCTTGAATTCTTTTCTTTTGTACCTTAAAATTTTCTGAGTAAAGGTCTTTTATCTCCTTGGCCAAATTTATTCCTAGGTAATTTTTGATCCATTTATATTTGGGATTGTTTTGTTAGTTTCCATTTCTGATAGCTTATTATTGGCATATAAAAATAAAATCAACTTCTGAATATTATTTTTTTATCTTGCTACTTTACTGAATTCATTTATCAGTTCTAGTAGTTTCTTTGATAGAGCCTTTTTGGGTTCTCTGTATACAGTATCATGTCATCTGCGAATAATGAAAATTTTACTTCCTCCTTTCCTATTTCAATGTCTTTTATTTCTTCTTCTTGTATAGTTGCTATGACTACAACTTCTAGTATGATGCTGAATAAGAGTGGCACAAGTGGACATCCCTGTCCTATTCCTGATCTTATCCCTGTCTTGCTCTTGATACTAAGGGAAACGCTTTTTGCTCATTGAGTATGTTAGCTGTAAATGTGTCATATATGGTATTCATTATGTTGAGCTGCATTTCCTCTATTCCCACTTTGCTGAGAGCTTTTATCATAAATGGGCACTAGGTTTTGTCTAAAGATTTTCTGCATCTATTGATATGATCATATAATTTTTGTCAGTCATTTTCTTTATGTTGTGTATCATGTTAATTGATTTGCAGATATTGTACCAACCTTGCCTACTAGGAATAAATCCCACCTGATTAATACTATATAATCTTTTTAATGTATATATGGATTAGATTTACTAATATTTTGTTAAAAATTTTAACATCTGTGTTTATCAGGGATATTAGCCTAAAATTTTCTTTCTTTTTAGTGTCTTTATCTGGTTTTGGAATAAGGATAATGCTAGTCTCATAAAATGAACTTGGGAGTCTTCCTTCCTCTTGAATTTTTTGGAATAATTGAGAAGGATAGGTGTTAGCTCTTCTTTGAATATTTGATAAAATTTATCTTTGATGCTATGTGGTTGAGGACTTTCACTTGCTGGGAGTTATGTTTTTTGTTTTTGTTTTTTCATCTTCATCTGAGGATACTTTTAAAAAATTATTTGAGAGAGAAAGGAAGGAATGTAGGGGGAAAAGAGAGAGAGAGAAAGATGTGAGAGAAACATCAATTGGCTGCCTCCTGTATACACCCCAACTGGGGATTGAATCTGCAACCCGAGTATGTGCCCTGACCAGGGATCGAACTCATGACCTTTTGCCATATGGGCCAATGCTCCAACCAGTTGAACCACCTGGACAGGGCTGAGAGAATTTTTTGTATGCCTCAAGTCCATTAGCTGTGTTCAGATTTTTTGATTCTTTCTAATTCAGTTTTGGAGGGCTGTATGTTTTTAGGAAATTATCTGTTTTATCCAGATTGTCCAATTTGTTGACACATAGTTGTTCACAATATTTTCTTAAAATCCTTTGTATTTCTTTGGTGTCCGCTGTTACTTCTACTCTTCCATTTTTTATTTTATTTATTTAGGTCTTCTCTAATTTTTTATGAGACTGGTTAAAGTTTTGCCAGTCTTGTTTATCTTTCCAAAGTAGCAGCTTTTGGTTTTATTGATCCTATGTATTATTTTTATTTAGTATTTATGTAATTTATTTCCATTCTAATATTCTACTCACTTTGGGGTTTATATGTTGTTCTTTTTTTATTTCCTTGAAGGTGTAAGCTTAGATTGTTTATCTGAAATTTTTCTTGGTTCCTGAGGTAGGACTGTATTGCTATGAACTCCTCTCTTAGAACTGCTTTCCCTGTGTCCCAAGAATTTTGAGTGATCATGTGTTCGTTTTGATTTGTCTCACATTGGCTTTTGCTTCTTCCTTGACCTCATCGTTAACCCATTCATTGTTCAGTAACATGTTATTTAGCCCCTGTGTTTTGTGTGTTTTTCAGTTTGTTTGTTTTTTTTTTTCTGGTGATTGATTTCTAGTTTCATACCATTGTGGTTGGAAAAAAATGCTTGATATTATTTCAGATTTCTCAAGTTTTCTGTGACTAATTCTGTGTTTAACATGTGGTCTATCCTAGAAGATTCCATGTACAATTGAAAGAAATATATATACTGTTTATTTGGGAGAAAATGCTCTGAAAACATCAATTAAATCAATCTGGACTAAGGTGTCATTAAAGGTCACATTTTTCTTGTTGGTTTTTTTTGTCTGGAAGACCTATCCACTGATGTCAATAAGGTGTTAAAATCCTTTACTACAATTAGGATACTGTCAGTCTTTCTCTTTTGTCCATAAAGATCTGCTTTATGTGCTTATCTAGGTGCTTCTACACTGGGTGTATAAATGTTTACAAGGGTTACATCCAATTGTTGGATTGTTCCCTTTATCAGTATTTAATGTCCTTCTTTATATCTTATTATAGTTTTTCCTTTAAAGTGTATTCTGTCTGATATAAGTATTGCTACCCCATTTTTTTCCATTTGCATGATATCTCCTGTTCTATATCTTTCCTTTCAGTATGTGTGTCTCTTTCATCGTGAGGTGGGTCTCCTATACACACTATATATATGGGACTTGTTTTCTTATCCATTCAGCTATCCAATGTCTTTTGATTGGAGCATTTAAGCCACTTACATTTAAAGTGATTATTAATAGGTATGTACTTATTGCCATTTTATTCTTTTTAACTATGTTCCTCTGTTGTTTTCTTTCTTTTCTTAATGAAAACCCTTTAAAATTTCTTGTTACTGATTCAGTGGTAATGAACTCCCTTAGCTTTTTTTGTATCTGGGGAGATCTTTATTTCTTTTTCCACTCTAAATGATAGCCTTGCTGGATAAAATAGTCTTGGTTGTAGGTGCTTGATTATCACCACATTGAATATTTTGTGCCAGTCCCTTCTGCCCTGAAATGTTCTGTTGAGAAATCAGCTGATAGTCTTATGGAAGCTCCCTTGTGAGTAACTGTGTTTCTTTTTCTGCTTTTAAGGTTCCTTTTTTTGTCTTTAACCTTTGCCATTTTTATTATGATGTGTCTTGGTTTGGGCCTCTTCAGAATATTCTTGTTTGGGACTCTTTGTGCTTCTTGGAATTGTGTGTGTTTTTTTCTTCACCAGGTTATAGAAATTATCAGTCATTTTTTAAAAAATATGTGTTTGATCTGTTCTCTTTTGTATTTATGACACCCCTATGATGTGGATGTTGTTACATACATATTGTCCCAGGGTACTTTATATTATTCCATTTTTTAAAATTATTTTTTATTTTTGCTGCTCTGATTGAATGTATTTTTCTACCTTGAATTCCCAGGTGCTGATTTTCTCCTCTGCTTCATCTAGCCTGATGTTGGTACCTTGTAGTCATCATTCATTTCAGATATTGTATTCTTCATTACTGATTGGTACTTTTTTTATGGTTTATATGTCCTTTTTAATGCTGTCAAAGTTGTAAGTTCCTTGAGCATCTCTATAACCATTGTTTTGAACTCTGTATCTGGTAGATTGCTTGCTTACATTTCATTTAGTTCTTTATTTTTCTTGGGATTTCTCCTTGGTTATTTCACTTGGGGTATGTTTCTTTGTCTCCATTTTTAGGCTACCTGTCTGTATATGTTTCTGAGTATTAGGTATATTTGCTATGCTCTGATATGGTGGCCTCATATTGTAGGTGTTCGTGGGACTCAGTGATACCATCTCCATGGTAGCTTAATGTAAATATTCGAGAAATGTCCCTTGTGTGGGCTATGTGAACGCTCCTGTTGTAACTGTGTCTGGATTGCTGTTTGTCCACCTACAAGTGGAGATGCCCCTCTGGCTGGCTCTGAGGATGGCCTTTGTTAAAACAGGTAAAGATAAAGAAGTTCGTTAAATCAATATTTGACTCATTAAGTGAAAATTTAAAAATGCTTATGCTAATTTAACTTTGAATTGATATATCTGGTGGCAAAACTTGTTTATCAATAGCTAAGACATTCATTGTATGTTGAGCTGTTTACTATGAAATCAAAACGAAATGATTATTTTTGCCTATTTTTGCCTATTTTTGCATGAAAATAATTTATAACTGAAAACAAAAAAGTTACTATAGAAAACAATAAAACACACTCAGTCATGGCTAAACAAAAAATATAAGCCAAGAATTCATTAGCTTTTTGTTCTTCTAAATATTTGTTATAATGGAAAATTTATCTTCTGATGACAAATTTTAATATTTAATTTATTATTATTCACATCAACCTGAGTCATATGTAAAAAGAAATTTTCATGTATAGTACGCATATCCTGTGTCTTATAAATATATTATGATAAGTTTTTAGATATGAATTGCACTAATATTCATTCAGCACTAATCCAATTGTTTTAATAGCAGTTCTAATAATTGTTGAACCACATTTGCCATAATGTTGTCATAGCTTTCTGGTATGAAACTCAGAAATGAAGAAACTAATTCATCTCTTTTAATCAATGTGGAACATGCATTTTACTATCACTGTATTGGCATTGCCTGGTCAGAGTGTATGAAACTGTACCTGTGGAGTCAAAGATCAACTTGAACACAGATAAAAAATAAACAATGATACTTCCCAATTAAAAATGTTTGGTCTCTCACTTTGACAGTTTCTATGGGCTCCAGCTCCCCCTCAGCTTTCTTGAGTTTTCTTCAATGCACTGTGCTCAAAGCAGAGAGTTCTTCCTAAAACATAAATTCTGTCATGTAACTCACTTGCCTAAAACTTACTGCACTTGGAAACAAAATGCCCTTTCTTATCACTACCTATGAGGTCTTGTATTTTCTGGACATTGCAGAGCTCTCTAACCTGTCCTCTGGCACCATACCTCAGGCATGCTGGTTGCTTTCAGATTTAATATTATTCCAAGCTCCCTGCACTACATAAGTCTTTGTACAACGTTTTCCCTTCTGCTCAGAACTCAGAACTCTCTCCTTGCCCTTTCAAGCTTTTATTCCATCAGGTCTCTCAGCACTTTCTTCAGAGTTCATTGGTTTCTCTTACTCTCCACACTTAATCTGTAATTTCTTCCTTTCTTAATGACACATGCCATATTTTTACTACCTAATTATTTGGCAGAATAATTGTATTTCTCCCTTCCCTCCCATACTGTAAACTCAAGGACAGGGGCTGTGTGTGTTTGTCTTTATCTAACACTCACCACAATGTTGGCACAAAGTAGGTGGGCAGTAAATATTTTAGCAAGTAAATCTCTTATACCAAACACCTGGATTAGAAATTACTTTCTACACCTTCTACTTCTTGTAAAATTGGTATTTTATTGATAGAAAATATGTCCCCTTATTTTTCTAATAGCATATGAAACCAATTTAATCCTATCCTCATGCCCTATTCCTCTTATGATTAATAGCATTCATTAGCCAGTTGGCTTTTAAGAATCATGAGTGCATTTAGAGTTTATAGAAGAATGAAATTTATGTCATTAATATAGTTCTTTCTAATAGCCCCTCAGTAAGAAACTCTAGAAGTTCACTGTGGAGGCATAGACACATTTGTGCAAAGTCAAGGGATCTCCTAAGAGTAAAGGAATAGACATCTTTCCTCTCTTTATGCTTTAATATTAGGACATGTATGAAAAGAAGAGTTCATCTTCATTGAGAGACATTGGGACTTCAGCATAGAAAAATGGAGTCAGGGCAGATAATCCGGGCTCAGCACCAGGGCCAAAGGAAATTAGAAAGGGCTGGTTCTGTACAATATGTGGTTGCTCTGGAATTCTCTATTGAGACAGTCACCCCGGCATAGAGGGAACACTTTGGCAATATGGTGGTTCACGTAAGTGTAAAGTAAATATCCACCACTAGTTTGAAGGACACTCTCCAGAAATAATTCAGAAACTGTAGTATATTATTGTCTTCTATTGGGAGACCACTATGTCTTGTGAGAAAATAGACACAGTAGTGAGCAAGGCTCTCTTGAACTGTAGAGGACTAGTTTTCTATAGGAATAATAACAAAAGCAATTTCAGCCAAAAGCCTGGTCTACTAGAGAATTGCTCAGTGCTGCTCAACTGACCCCATGAGTTTTAGAAAGTCTGGTGGAGGAATATCTGCATGTGGGTGGTCTATATAATTTGAATGCTAATAAACATCGTGGGTCTATCTGAATATCTCCAGCAGGCATTGTCAGGCTCCATCTATACTCTTTTAGTTCCTACCATTTCCAAGCACAGAGCTTCTCGTTCTATCTTCCAATATTTGTGTCTTCTTGTCCAAGGACTCTGACCACTAGAACCTGCTCTGCTCAAGATCTTGGCAGGTCAGAAGTGTTGGGGTATGAAAGAGCTCCCTGGAAAATAGCATTCAATCAATGGGAAGTGGTAGATAATTACCCCGACTTCTGTACTTTTCAAAAGGAATAACTGAGGAATATATGCTAAAGGATATGTAGAATTCCCAGGTGGAATTAAGTTTCAGTGGCCCACGCTTGATAACACAGCCTTTATTGGTTTCCTTTCTCTTTTCCCCCTGCCTGTATTATTTCCTAAGGCTGCTGTAACAAACAAACTAATTAGGTGACTTAAAACAATAGAAATCTATTCTCTCACAGTTTTGGAGTCTGGAATTCCAAAATCAAGGTATAGCCAGGGCCATGCTCTCTCTGAAGGCACTAAGGAAGAATCCTTCTCTTCTTCCACACTTCTGATGGGGGCCAGAAATCCTTGACATTCCTTGTCTTAGTTGAAATTCTGCTTCTGTCATCACATTGCCTTCTTCTCCATGTCCCCTCTGTGTCTCTGTATCAAAATATCCAATTCCTTTCACTAATAAAGACACTAATTATTGTATTTAGGGCCCACCCTTAGTATGAATTCATCTAATTATATATACAAAGGTCCAAGTTCCAAAAAAAGATTACATTCTAGGTGGTCATGAATTGTGGGGGGACATTTGTCAACCCAGTTTACTTCATTTGTTTTTCCCACATCCAGTTTTTCTTAAGATCACCTCTCAAATAAACAGCTTGCATTTAAATTCATTTCAGAAATAGCTTTTGGAAGAACTCTAACTCCTCAACTAACAAGCATGCAGAGGTAGATATTTGTCAAGACGGTACCTCACTCCACTTTCTATCATTGCTTTTAGAGTAATATTGTATATGGGATCAAGCCATGCTATGGATTAATGAGGAAAACACTGTTTTTGCTTCATAAGGCAAGGGGTTATTCATCAATAGAGGGGAAGATCCCAGCTATTAGAAACCAACTAGAAGAAGGAGATCATGATTGGCAATGGATTGTAATGGTCCTACATCAATGGAGGATGAAAATAAGGCTAATAAAGTAGACTGTCTTAATAATTTGGTCCTTATATAATTTGGTAATTCATATCTGTTGAGGATACCTGGAGCTAACTCTAATATGCTCGTGAGTTCTTTAAGAAAGAAAAAAAAAAGACAAAGCTATGTGATAATGGAAATAAGGTGGAAATGTCAGAATTGCCTTGTGGTCAAAAGGCTGAAAGCATAGCAATGAAAGTAAATTTATCATATAAAATTAGAGAACCCGGCTGCTGCCTCTGATTTCCAGGAGGACTCTGAGGATAATAACTTCCCTAAAGCAATGAGGAAACACCAGTACTGTTGGAAGCCAGTAGGGGCTATCCTCTGCAGGCTGGGAATAATGGTAGAAAGGCCACTGTTCAACTGGACAATAATAGTGTCAGTGGGAAAGATAGGATTCCAAAAGAACAGAGGCCACGTTTCAGCATTTAACCACCTGAGACAAGATAGGCATGCTTGTGGCAATGGTAGCAAAACTGAAATGATACTTGTGATCCCCAGGGATCTGGGAATGGTTAATAGATGATGGTATTCTTAGGGGCAAGGTAGGTGAACAACCACTCAGTGTATCTCTTGTCTCCTGTAATGAAGAAATTTAAAGAGTGGGGGATCAGAAGGCTGATGACAACTGTTACAATGCAAATCACAATTCTTAGCCCAATTTTGACCTGAAACATTTCTCAGACTCAAGACCCTTTGATGGAAGGGGAGGACACAGCTTCCTGAGGAATAAGGATTTAATACTTCATATATACAATATGAAGTATTGTATATACTTCATATTACTAATAGTAGTATTATTCCTATATATTATTACTTCATTATTACTAATAGTAGTAATTATTCCAATATATCTCACAGACACATATGTTCATTCTCCAGAGTAATTGTATAGTGCAGAAGGAATACTCAAATGTTTCAGGGACTATTGAATAAATTTAAGCCACCGTTGATACTAGAGGCCCCTACTTGGGAGTTACAAATTCACAGTCTATGAAATATGTCTCAGTACCATATTTTCAATTAACAAGAAAATAGCTAACCCAAAGAAACATTAGAATGTATTCTTTAAAAAACAAAATTTATTTATTTATTTTTAGCTAGAGGGGAAAGGGGAAGAAAGAGAGGAAGAGAAACAATAATGTGTCGTTGCCCCTCACACACCCCCTACTGAGGACCTGGCCCACAACCCAGGCATGTGTCCTGAATGGGAATCTAACCAGCAACCCTTTGGTTCACAGGCTGGCATTCAATCCACTGAGCCACACCAGCCAGGGTGGAATGTATACTTAAAGATATAGCTAACACCCTGGCAATGATATCCTTGTGTTCTTCAATATGAAACATATACTAGGGCCCAAAAGCTAGTACATACTGATTTATCACATATGTGGAATATATGGGTTTGGGATCCAGGGCTTGAAAGTAGAAGGAACCTTTTACCATCATTCTCAATAAGTCACATGTACCATTTCTGCTTTCCTCTCCCTATGAACGTAGACTCTGTTTGACTAAAGGCCCTTGTCCCAGGAGACACAGTAAGCTAAAAACTATGGCTACTGCCTAGTTACACTGATGTCTTTATGCCAAGAGACCAGAGGACAAAAGTCACTATGCTAGCAG
The DNA here is from genome assembly GCA_004026545.1 of Mormoops blainvillei. Taxonomy (NCBI): domain Eukaryota; kingdom Metazoa; phylum Chordata; class Mammalia; order Chiroptera; family Mormoopidae; genus Mormoops; species Mormoops blainvillei. The sequence continues at coordinate 45,001 of PVJD01006007.1, read as the reverse complement.
GATGAATTGATCATTCTGTTATATAACATAAAACATAGAGAAAACAACGGAGTTCATTGGACTGGTGTTGTCATGCCTAGTGACAGCTGTAAATGAGCAGGGTCACTAGAGGCTTAAATCCAACCACGCAGCTAAGGCCAGCAAAACTGCTGGTTGTGGATAAGGGGAATCTAGGAAGAGTATGGTGAATATTGCTGCCTTTTGGACTAGTTGAAGCAGTGGGTAGCGTGGACATCTCAGTAACCCTCTTTTATTATAAGCTTTGTTTTAAGGAACTTTACCAGCTAATTTTTTGAAGAAATAGTGAAAGAATAAGATAAAATTGACTTGGTATAGGAGTAGATGAATGACGCATTTCTCATTTTTTAATTTGTGCATTTCCTAAGGTATAAAAATCTGCTCTTGTCATAATATTGAAAAAAGGGGTGTAGGGAGGAAAAACTCACTATGATTTTACCATTATCTATTAGAGATTAGCAGCCGTATGTGGGTAAAGAAATTTGTGCCATACCTCTGAATATGTCTGAAAGTAGAAGGCTTGCTAGACAAGCCTGAAAATGCACAAGGAGTATGGACTGTGGAATGAAGTTTCTAGGAAAAAAAGAATGAGATAAATACTCTCCCAGGTTCCCACAGCTTTCAGATTCTTCAGGAAAAAGAATAAAAGAGTTTTCTAAGAATATCAACAACAAAAGAAGCTTGATGGCCTTAAAACACTGACCCCCATCTCTTCAGAATACCATTTCAGGAGTACAGATGACCAACAAAGAGGGTCTGACCAAATAAGACCCATTCCTGGGTCATTCCACCACTGATATGTATCTAATTTTTAAGAAGAACCCAATCATGTCTTTTTATTTCCTCTCAGCCCACAATATCAGAGGAGGTAGACCCAGAAAAGGAGAAGAGAAGAGAATACCAGAAAAGACAGAGCTCCAATACACTCATCTCCATTGTAAAAATATGAGAGCGAAAGAATAAACCTTGCCTCCTTCCCATTCCAAACATCTGGAACTGAAATCACCATTCAGGTATGGGTTGAAGAAAGATGATAGGTGACATGAATTGGATTGTAATTGGAAGTGAAAACACAGGGCTATATGGAGATTAACAACAGACAATATATAGAACATGTCATATAATCATAATTAAAGAATTTACTAATTATTATAGAAGAAAAATCCCATTTTCTACAGCTGGGATAAATAAAAAAAATAAAGAAATAAAACATATAATATGTCCAGACTTACATTTACGCCCCCTGAATTTGCATTGTTTAATAAACCAGATACATATCTAAAAGCCAAAGTTCGGTACAACTAATTTATCCACTATTTTACAACTAAAAGTGGTGACAAACAAGATATATCTATGCAGCCAGTACGACCTTCATCACTAGTTGAAGAATTATCTCAAGACAATAACTCAACTGCAAGTAATTTATTTGAGAGTTAATCCCATTAAGCACCTGCAATTGACTTGGAAAGTGTACAGATGAGATAAGAAGGCCAATTCTTGCACCTTGTCCCCTACTCTTTACTAGATATACAGAGAATTTAGGGTAAGGTATTTACAAATCTGGTAGCTCCCTCTATTTTACAATTTTCTTAGTCATCTTTAAAAGAATATAGATAAAAGAGGTGCAAAAGTTATGGTAAGAGTAGTAGAAGCAGAGCCTGTTAGCTACTTCCTAACAAGCTACTTGGTTATTTATTGTTGTACAACAACCCACCCATAAAAATCACTGGTTTATAGTAAAAATTATTTATTTTTCTCACATACCTATGATTTAATCAAGGCATTAGGGATATTTTGTCACTGTTCTATATAGGTTGCATCAGCTAGAGTGCCTAGACTTGGGCTAGAACATCCACCGCCAACAATGGCGAGAAGGCTGGTGCTGGTTAGAGTGCTACCAAGGGTTCCATAGCACATAAGCCTTCACGTGGAGCTGCTTAAGTATTTCAGATCACGGCAGCTTCAACCCAGGTTGACACAACATCACTTCCCTCAGAGTCTACCAGTGAAAATAGTAACGCAGCTCTGAGATATTCAAGAAGAAGGAACAAAGAACCACCGCTCTGTGGAAGGAATAATGAGACTCTTGATACTGCCGTAAGCTGAAGTAAATGGCCAGTTATGTGTGCTCACTTTTAAATGGAGAATGGAAGGAAGCCTGATCCCTCTTCGTTCCCAGTAGTGTGACATATCAGAAGTCCTAACCAATATTTTATTTTTCAACCATTAAAAAAACATTTTGCCCTAAGTTAAAGGTGAAAGCTCCATTTCATTAGCTGTGTTGAGAATACTTTGAACTTTATTTGTATGTTTTTACCCCTTACAAAGCCTTTGTGCCCATAGTAGATTCATCATTTTAAGAAATGAATAATCTTAAGAAAACTCTTAGCTATAAGAAAAATGAAATAAATCCTCAATACATCTCTTTAAACCAATCAAGGTAGTGTTTCATGATGCAGCTGTCAGCTAAATCAGGCCTATCAGTGAAAATTTCTCCATACCCCATTCTTTTTCCCTGACTTTCCTTGCCCTAATGTGTTTTCAAATCACTTGTTATCCATTCCACCTTCCTGACAGCTTTGTTTGCCACTAGTAAGGCTTGAATCTGCAGTTGAACACAGATATAACCAAGGAACATTCAGAGTTTGTTGGTAAGAAAATTACCCTCAATAAGAGTTTTCTTGCATGTAAACTTAAATATCTGTTGACTTAGATGTTTTTCCCTCAACAAACCTGCCTTCTTCCTAAGGAGAGAAACAGCCTTGTGAAGTCCTTTGTATCTGAATAAAAACAGGATTAGCTTCAGGGTGAATTATTTCTGTGCTGAAATGAATTCTTCTCTCTGGCTGTATTTTGAACTATATTACCAATATTCCTCACATATAGGCAATTGGACATCCAAATTTCCTATCATTTTGATGAAATGAATAAATTCAGTGGGGACAAATATTGGTGCTGAGGGTCTCCAGGATCTGAGAGCCTGTACTTATTTTGAAGAGTTATCATATAAGAACAAAAGGCAATATGAGCTCCAAAGAGGCAAGCAGGTTTCATGTTTGCCTCAGGCGAACCACATGTTCATGGCTGATTTACTGTTGAACTGTAAAAGCAAAGGCTATAAAAGCAAAAACAATCTTTGTTGTTCTTTTCCCCATTGTGGTTCCTCAAAACCCTGAAGTAATATGATTTGCTATGGATGATGTGGAGAAGGGTTTGTTAGACTTATGGTTCTGGAAACTTTCAACAGTTTTAACAATGTGGACACGAGTGTTAACAATCAAACCATTTCTTTGACAAAGGTAAGAAATATTGTTATGAAGATATGGAGAATTGAGTTCTTTCCACTTTGATGACATTGTAAGAGCTGAGAAGTTAAGGTGAAACAATAACACCATGCATGTTATTTCTTCTGTTGTTCTGGCATTCCTTTAGAAGAATTTATAAAACATTAACTATACCCAGAGAGGTCAGTAATATTCAAATGCTAACACCTGTGTGAGTGAGAACCTTTGTTGTCGGAAAATATCTTGTTGAGCATGAAGTATCATTTTCTCCACTGGGTGAGATGATACCAATCAATTCACATAAATTTTGATGAATCCAAATGATATAGCAGCACTTTTTGTTCACATTAAGAAAAAATTGTCTTTTAAAATTTTTACCATAGTACAATGATACTTTCATACGAATTTTATTAACCTTATATATTACCTTGTCAATAATATGATGAAACATGAGGAAATGGAAATGGAAATATTTACCTAAATAAGCAGATCTAGGGAAAGGTTGAACATGAATAAAGACTCACATTTTACTGACCACAAGATCCATGATCAATCCTTTCCATGCTATAGCTATTGCAGGATCTAAAAGTTATCCGTAATATTTACTAGATGTTCTGGTCATGAAGAAAAATGTTTTAGAGTGTATCTCTCCATTAGGTAAAAAGGTAAAATCTTTAATAATTTTTACATTATGTAAAAAATGTAACACCTAAATTTTTAATTAAATTATATAATGAACTTGATCCTTTAAACTGTATTAGAGTTAACTGCAATAGCCATGGCATTCTCTGGAATTTTCATATTCCTCGTGTCACATGCTGTATTAGTTTTCAGGGCTGCTTTAATGACTACTACAAAACCAGTGTCTTAAAACAACAGAAATGTGTTGTCTCACAGTTCTGGAAGATAGAAGTTTGAAATCAGGCAATCAGCAGGGATCTAATGGAGAACGTGTTCCCTGACTTCTTTTTAGCTTCTGGTGACAGCTGACAGTCTTGTCATTCTTGGCTTATGGATACATCCCTGCATTATCTGGATCTATCCCTTGATCTTCACATGGCATTCTCCCTATGTGTCTCTTCCTTTTCTGTTATGAGGATGCTGGTCATATTTGATTAAAGGTTCACATTACTGCAGTATGACCTTATCTTTATTTTCATCTTAATTACATCTGCGAAGCTCCTATCTCAAAATAAAGTCACATTCATAGGTACCAGGGATTAGGACTCCCACATATCTCTTTTGGGGGGGTGGTACACAATTCAGTCCATAAATTGTAGAAATCAGGCAGCAGAGATCAGTTAAAAAATAATCAAGCATTCTATTTGGCTGTAAAAATGCAGGAACTCTTACCCTTTGTGACAGTTGGATAGATCTGGAGAGCATTATGCTACATGAAATAAGTCAGTCAAAGAAAGATAAACATTGTATGATTTAATTTGTATGTAAAATGAACAAAATAAACTAACAAACAAAACAGAAACATATATAAAGAGCAGGCAGACAGCAGTTAGAAGGGAAAGGGGTTGTGGGGCTGGGTGAAAAAGGTGAAGGGATTTAGGAAAAAAACCTTGTAGACACAGATAACAGTATGGTGATTACCAGAGGGAAAGGAGGGTGGGGGAAGGTAGATGAGGGTAAAGAGGGTGATAAGTGGTGATGGAAGGAGACTTGACTTGCTGTGTTGAACACACATCACAATACACAGATTATTTATTATAGGATTGTATACCTGAAACCTATACAATTTTATTAATTAATGTTGCCCTAATAAATTCAATAAAAAAGAAAGATAAAATGCATTTACAGCACCGTACTGTATTTATCCATACAAAAAATCATCAAGCAGAACTATAAAGACTGAAAGAGCTGGGTAGATGTGGAAATATCAGTCTCAACACGTGTATGTATATGTGTTTGTTTGTGTATATGCTAATGTATTCAAATTTACATGTGGCCCCTGGCTGGGTGGCTCAGTTTAGAGTGTCACCTTGTGCATCAAAAGTTTGTGGGTTCTATCCTGGGTCAAGGTACATACCTAGGTTGTGAGTTTGATCCCTATTCTGGGCACATACGGAAGGCAATTAATCAATATTACCCTCTCACTTCGATCTCTCTCTCTCTCTCTCCCCCCACCCCTTCTTCTCTCTCTAAAATTAATAAACATGTTCTCAGGTAAGGATTTAAAAACTTAAAAAAAACAACAAATTTACATGTGATATCCAATTAATGCATTGCTTTTAGACTAGTTTCTATTTGTGGTTTGGGTATGAAGCTTTGCAAAGTCAGGAGTTTGAATTGACTATTTCAGTGATACAGAATGCATTTCACCCCTCTTTGTCTACAAATAATTTACCAATTTTAAGATTTCTTAGATGAAAATTTATCTTAAAGAAAAATTTTGGGGCCTTGCCTTTGGGACTTGTAAATTTTATTCTCCAAGAAGTTTCACAGAATACCCCAAGCTTTTAATTAAAAACAATTCTGTTTGGAGGACTTAGACAATTATTATATTTTTCACATAAGTAGAAACTGATCAGTACATTCTTGAGGAATTTTTATCACGCATATGCATCATACCCTTGGTCCCATATTTTAAGTTTTTAGCATTTAGATATTTCCTTGTAAATATTCCCCCAAATAACTAAAATTATACTTTAGTAATAATGAAGTTTCTGTTAATATAGAGTACAAAATATAGAATATATTTCTAAAAACAGCTTCAGACAACATTAAAGACCCTTATTTTACGGTTTTATAGCACAGAAAGTAAAGAAGCTATTCATCTGGAAAAAGAATAAAAATATTTATGTCAACAATTTATTATTTCACAGAGTGAAACACCTCCCTAGTACTTTGCACAAAACAGCAGTTCACTTGAAGCAAAATAATGTTGGTTAAGCTGCTTAGAATTCAAGTCTTCCTGTTCTGTGCATGCACTTTTATTCACATGTTCTTTGATCACTTTCTATGGGTCTGGCCCATGCTTGCTTCTGAAGTTTCAAAACCATTTGAAACTTGATATAGTTTATTTTCTTTATATAGTTTTTTTCTTCAGTAGCGATATTCTCATAGTACACTAATACTCAGATGTCTTAAAATGTGTTATTTGCTTTTGGTTTAGAAACTAAATTAGAGTACTAAATAACACCCATGATATCTGTCTCGTATTTTAAATGCACTGGCTTTGGCTTATATGACACAGACTCCACAGCCAGCATAGCAGTAGACAGCACTTATTAACTCTTATTCTCTTCTTCCAGCTCAGAAGGTAGTTACTAAATGGCCTACTAAATTTGGAGAAAGAGGTGTTACAACTATAATCCATATTCTTCCCCTAATCTACCAAAATAGGCTTATTGGCCAATGAACAAGTCAATGTGAAGGCTGCCATATAGCAGGCTTGTTGATCACTGACATGAAGGGTGGACACTGCAGCCATCCAGGGCTTCTCCCAACTCCAATTCTGGCTCGCGACGTCAAGCTTTTGGAAGATGTATTCAGTTCCTGAAGAATTTCATGTGGACGGAAGGCTACAAAAATTTTAAAGCCCAGGCCATAGTTAAGATTTCTGTGAAATGTGAGACATGAGGAGGAAAAAAAGATTGCAGGCCCTAATAATTTTGGGAAACCATAGGTTAAACAGAATTAAATAGATTGACCTTATTCAGAATATTTTAGATCCCTGATATGATAATGTGCACTGTGAACCACTAAAAATAGAGATATACTATTAATGGATTCTGTACTCAGTTCTTATGCGGAGTTATGGAGGTTTTCTCTACACATACCTAGAGATACCATCCAATTCGAAAGGTAAAGAGCTCAGTCCACAAGACTGCCCTCCGCTTCACATGTCAATCACAAGCTCAGGTTACTCATGCTACTGACTGACCAACTATAAGTTGGAGGTTTCAAGAACTCCCTCCAACTCAGCATGCCAATTAAGTCTAGATTGTTACCTGTACTTCTGATCAATTGGTTATAAATCAGAAGTTCCCATGACCCCCACCTTAGATTCAATTAATTTGCTAGAGTGGCTCAGAAATCTGAGAAACATTTTACTTATTATGTTACCAGTTTATTATGAAAGGATATAACTCAGGAACAGTCAGATGGAAGAAATGCATAGGGCAAGGTATGTGGGAAAGATGCAGAGCTTCCATGCCCTTTGAACATGCCAATCTCCCCAAATCTCCACTTGTTCGCCATCCTGTTAGCTCCCTGAACCCCATCCTTTGGGTTTGTATGGAGGTTTCACTGTATGGGCATGATAGATTAAGTCACTGACCACCAGTGATTGACTTAAACTCCAGCTCTGCTCCGGTCCCTGGATATCAAGGGGTGGGACTGAAAGTTCCAACTCTCTATTCATGGTTGATTCCCCTGGCAATCCCTAGGTGCTTTCCAAAAGTCACCTCATTAACATAAACCTGTTGTGATGAAAGAGTGTCTTGTTATTCTAGTTATCTCACTTTTATATTTTTTTAAGCAATTTCAGGAACTGAGGACAAGAGATCAAATATGGTAACAGAAGATGCTCCCATTATTCTTATTGCTCAGGAAATTTCAAGGGTTTGTGGAGGTGTGAGGCAGGAACCTTGGATGAAGGCCAAATATATATGAGAAATATACTTTGGTTATCTGAATTGACCAAATATATATTTCCTATAAATCATAATATTGCAGTCCACTACATGATCTTTGACCACGGATCCCAAGAGAAAAGATCATATCCATCAGAGCATTTGCATTTGGCATAGCATTTATAGAACAGATATAGTAATAGTATCTATGCAAAACATATTTAAAGAAGCTAGTGTGGGATATGGATAGAGTTGAAGAAACCACTCGTCCTATAAAGCCATCACAAATATTTTTATATTCTTATACTGGTTTATTCTTTCCCTCCCGTCGTCTACCACTATGTATAATAAATGTAGCCTGAAAAAATAGAATTTAAAAGATACAGGCACATTACTAGAGTTCAATTTAGTAATTAACAGTTGTTCCAGTTCATCAATAAATCTTATGACCAGAAAGTCTTCCAGAGAGACTTCACTCAGGTATGCAGGTCGTCATTAAAACTTGTCAGGTTCTAAAAGCAGGAGCGATCTCAGCAGTGTGTGGTATCACCATTTCATCATCTTATATAATTGAGCTAAGAGACAATATCAACTTTCTCTTTGAGTCTCTTTACAAGAGTTAATGTACTATTAGATTTTCCTCATTACATAACCCATTTATTCATTCATTTTACCCATTGCTACTATTTCCTTCTCTCCATTTATAACCAAACTTTTCCGCCTTTAGAAGGGACATTAGGCTCACCACTGTGTTTTTCTAGATTGTAGGCAGCAACACTAGCCTAGCAAGGAACCCCTCCGCAATTCACTTCTATTCAGATAGGGTTACACAGGTATAGAACTAGTGGGCAATCTCCGCTATTTGCCTAATTTTGCCAGATGAGATAAAGGCACAGTCTGCCCCATCAGGCCCTCATAAATTCTGACATAAAGGCTAAAAACACAGCTATAGTTTCTTGCTTAGGAATCACCCCTATTTCTAGACCATTTAGTTGCAGCCCTGGTCATATGACCACTGAATCAAGTAGGAAAAAAAAAAACATGCTGAGGATATGTGGGGAAGAAGGAATACTAACATCCTTCTTCACCCTCTTTTCCCCAGATCCATCAGAAAAATAACAACAAAAAAAATCTAACCAGTGTGGACATTCTTTGAGCTCCAATTATATTCTCTGTTAAAACTGTTCCAAGACTTTAAAAAAATTTTTTAATTATTGTTCAATTACAGTTATCCCCATTTTTCCCCCTTGCTCTCCCCTGCCCTACCCACCTCCCACATTAAATCCCCCCCCCATTTTCCTTGTCCATGAGTCCTTTATACATAGTCCTCGACCCTTCCCCTTCTTTCCCCCCTCGCCTCCCTCCCCCCTCCATCACTGTCTGCTCTTTATTTCCATGTTCCTGGTTCTATTTTGCTCACGTGTTTGTTTTGTTTATTATGTTCCACTTATAGGTGAGATCATATGTTATTTGTCGTTCTCCACCTGGTTTATTTCACTTAGCATAATGCTATTAAGACTGTTACTCTGAGGAGGATATCTGTCTGTTTATTACCGAACATGATGGGCTGTAAAGTGCGTTCCTTGGCCTGAATAAGTGATGGTCAGTCATTCGAATTGGTGAAGTATCTTCTATTCTGGTTCTTTTATAATATTCTGAGCATTTGCAACTGCCTCTGGGTTAGCCAAGCTCAGTCCAGAGTCAGTGTCTGTTCCTGTCAGGGCCCATTCATAACCCCCATGGGCTACCAGCATCAGTGTCGCTTGCCAGCTATGATCAAGGTCTTCCCACCAGTGAGTCTGCCACATAGCCATCTGCAGTCTCTGTGTTCTTGGCAGACAGAACAGTTCCTATTGATATACATGCATCAAAGGATGCAAGAGGGATATGTTCAGATTCAGCTACATTTGCATTGCTGCCGTACATCATGACCACTCATTTCATGGACACCGTGGCCACCTTAAGTGAGCACACAGGGATATCTGCTTGTAGATTCCAATCAACTTCTGAACCTGAAAAGAAATTCTTCAGATATGCATCACTATATCTTGCTTTAATACACCCATCAAATTCCTAAAGTGATTTTTGTAGGGCTGTGCCTGATTTGGGCATCCCTTTAATAGGCCAGGTTTCCATTGCCCTCCTGCCTGACAATATAACCAGACCACTGGCTACTTCCTATCAGTGAGTATAATACAAACAGAAGATTTTAGCACTGTTCAATTCTTGTATTACCACTAAGAAAGAAGCATGAGATTCAGCCTACCACCTTCTTTAATCAATGTTGGTCATTCACCTTGAAACTGTCATCCAAGCCAAGCAGCTCTCTGTCATTCAGTTGAGATCTATTTATAGGACTCTCTCCTTGTGACAATAGAACCCAACAGCTCTTCAAGCAATTCCAGAGTCAGTTCTAGGAGAAAAGAATTTCCCTGATTTTGAGCATCATTTCCTTCCATTCCTCAGGTAATATGATCCTGTAAAAACTATTAGCATTTTATTATGGAAATCTTCTGGGCACTGCCATCCCCACTGGAATGTTTCTCTGACATCATCCTATACATTATGGGTATTTCAGGTTTTAAGATCACTTTTGTGTTCAGTCATAGGGGTAGCTTCAATTAATAATGTCTGATGACAGGTAGTAAATACCCTTGAAGTGTACAATCTCTAGTCCAAAGTCCTAGTAGTCATTTATGGGTCATGCTCACAGGTTTCTGACATGAGCCACAGTCCATGCTAACACAGAGAATTTGTGTAGCTTATATTCTACACTGCAAGGGTTCAGGCAATCTTACTGGGTCCCCTTTAGCATATCCTATTAACATTGCCTGAAAGGCAGATTTACATGCATTCTGTTTTTCAGTACAGTTAAGTCCCCCTTAATATTATTGATAGGTTCTGCAATTTCAAGTGAAATAACATATAATGAAATTAATTTTACCATAAGCTAATTGATATAAGAGTTAAGTACCAAGGTATCTCATCAGAGTTATAATATAAGAAATCAAAGTTATAACAAAACAAAGTTAAACAAAACAACATCCTTCAAGAACCTATTATATTAGGTAAGGGAAATATTGTTCAGTGAGATACAATATCCATCTCTGTAATACGATCAAGTAAAATAGATGCAATCACTTCACTGAAAGCCTATTCAAACATATCAGTTCTACACATTGTTACCTTAATTCCATCAACTCTTACCCTTACATCAACTCTTCTGTTTCCTAACTATAGCCCCTATTAGAACTTCATCTAGAGGTTTTGGCTTTATAATAATAGACAGCAAAAGTATTCACCAGGAAGATATGATACTAATTCCAGAAAATACTCAGGAAAAGGAGACACAACTTCTTTACATAAAGTTTATTTAAAACTTCCAACTTTCAGAATACTATCAACTCTTACATTTTTGTATTTTCTCAATCTAATTATAGTACGAGCCAGGGCCTCATCAAAAGATCTTGGTACCACAGTTAGTGGACTCTAGTATCTGAAGGTCCTGTGAACTCCTCCTCTCCACCTGACCAATTTATCCACTCTAGTGTAAAAGGCTCTGGGATCCCAGCCAGGGTTCAAGTCCAGAGGCTCTTGCCCTTTTATCAATCTTTATATTTATCAATCAACCTAATCAGTGGTCCCAAGTGATTTCTGGTCAGGTTTCCACAGCAATCTCTACCTTTTGACTTTAAAATCTTTTCTAAATTGGGGTAAATAGAGTAGAATTATTCAGTAGGCCCTTTAATGTTGGGGGACCAACAGAGGACTCTCTTTGTTCCCCTGAAAAGTTGGTAGTGTTATACTAAAACCTTTGTTTTAACCGCATCGATGTCCATTTTATCCATGCAGTTTTTTAATAACCATGTAAAGATTTCCACCATGTTAGGAATAATCCTGTGACTCTTCCCTCTCCGCATCTTCTTTGTTTTGCTCCTATCAATATTTGTTCCTATACATATCAATATTTGTTCACCTTATTTCTTAATAACCTTTAAAAATTTTCCTTCTTTTCCCTGGTTAGTGTGGCTCAGTGGATTGAGTGCCAGCCTGAAAACCAAAAGATCATCAGTTTGATAGCTCATCAGGACATATTCCTGGTCAGTCAGGGCACATGCTTGGGTTGTAGGCCAGGTCCCCAGTTGGGGGGGTGTGAGAGGCAGCCGGTCGATATATCTCTCAAACAGTGATGTTTCTCTTCCTCTCTGTCTCCTTTCCTTCCCCTCTCTCTAAAAATAAATAAAATCTTTAATTGGGCAACCATGACCACTAATTCCAGCATGCTCTCATCACCCAAAAAGAAACCCCATATGCATTAGCTTTCACCTCCAATTCCCTTTTAGAAAAAAAGAAAAAAATTTTACACCTTGTTTGGAAGAGACCCCTTACTGTCCCTTTGGCTTCATTCCATTCTTTTATTAACATTTGTAAGACCCAAAAGGAGAAGATGAGAAAGAAAATTCCATAAGCCTTCCTGAACTGCTCCCCCTTCTTTGCAACAATAAGATTGTGTGGGTACCCACGTGAAAGGGGCTCACCAAACCACAACACTAACAATGGCTTAGGTAATTGGCATATTCACTGAGTGAATATCCTGGTCATCACAAAATCAGTACCACATGGCTTGCATATGAGGCACATCAGCTAATACATCTGGGGTCTTACCCTTGGCATTTATAGGAGAAGGTGGACAGTCACTCTTCTCAGGGTAAACAGACCTTACATTAGCTTTCATTCAGTACATCAGACTGGCTGAGTCACATATAGCTGTCTGTCCCATAGTGAACTGTGGGTCCTGTATTAACCCAAACATTTCCTTCTATTTTGCAACATTCAAAATTAAAGGCACAGCTCCTAGATTTGTTACACAGATAATGATTTAAGTAAAGGTTCCTCAAGAAAGTATGACACCAATTCACAAAATAAAATAATTCCTTCATACTATACCCCCCTGGTTTTAATGTTTCCTTGTCTTGCCCTTCCCTCACATTGACTACCCACTTTTTGACGGTTTATTATAACAGGACATTATTCAGGAAGAGCCAGATGGAAGAGACACACAGGGTAAGGTGAGGAAAGGGTGAGGAGCTTCCATGGCCTCTCTGAGCATGCCAAGCTCCCCCCATCTCCACATGTTCACCACCCCAGAGGCTCTCTAAACCCCATCCTTTTGGGTTTTTAGGGAAGTTTATTACATAATGTAATATTATGTAATATTGATTACATAATGTAATCAATGTAAATATTGTAAAATTTAATATTACATACTGTATTTAATTTTAATTTAGTATTTTTTTAATTGGGAGACAAGGTTGTCTCCCAATGGTAAACAGCCCCTGCTTAGGTGATTAACAAAAGTTACCTCATTAACATAACAAGCAATACCATTTTTGCTCTCATCGTGAAACATTCCAAGGACTTTAGGGACCCTGTGCCAGAAACCAGAATGAAAACAGAATATATATTTTTTATTACACATCACAATATCACAGTACTTTTTGAACTTCATAGAAATCTACTTTATCTGAACACATTATGGGACTTAGTTTCAAAAGACTTCCACTTTAAGTGTGAAAGTTGACAGTAGAGGAACCATTTTAAAATACAACCAGAGAAGCATCTAGTTCTAGAGGAACTGCTTACAGGTCTTGATATTTGAACCTTTGTACTGTCTGGATTGGGCCAGATCGTTGGACTAGACCAAATCAACATTGTGTTACAAACAATTGTTTGTAAAGCCAGCAGGACAGCAGACATCCTGACCACAAGGACTGATGATTATGGACTCACTCGGCCTGAAGATAGAGTTAATAACCAATCATGTACAGCCAAGTGTAGTTCAACTTACCAGCACTTACTTCCTTTCAGGTAATTATTCCTTTCCTTTTATCATAAAAACCCCTTGCATCACCTTACAATCAGGGCACTCTTTGGGTTTCTGTCTAAATATGTGCTCCCATAATTCTAATTCTGTGATGTCAAATAAACACTTGTTGCCTCTCACTTCAGCTTTTTAAGTTTAGCTTAACAGAAGAACCCAAGACCTATAAAAATGCTTCTCATACTTTTTGGTTGTGGAACAAAAACTAAAATACGTCACTTATGCTACGGACAAAACCGAGTTAATGAACACAGGCTCATGAAAGAAAAACAAAAATGAATATGAATTAATATAAGTTGTAGAAATTAATAGCTTTCCTCAGAAATCAGCAGAGGATAGCAGCCAATTCCCAGTGCCGTGTCAATTCACACCATCTTTGAACTTCCAAGTTCTTCTGACTTAGCTACCCTGGTCCAAAGGAGAAAGACCACTAAGCAACCAATCAGCTGAAAAAGCCAAATAACTTCCTCACTTACCCCATATGAGTCCATAAGTCCTGGAGCAATTTGAAATTCATTGCTCTCACAACCATCAGTTTCTGGACTTGCACATTGAAACCCTTGCAATAAACTCATTTTTCTGCCTTTTTAAAATGTATTTTTTAATTCATTGATTTTAGAGAGGGGTGGGGAGAGATAGAGGGTGAGAGAGAGGGAGAGAGAGAAGTGGGGGGAGAGAGATGCCAATCCATTGGGCCACTCATCCATTCACTCATTGGTTGACTCCTATATGTGGGCTGACTGGGGATTGAATTTAGAACCTTGGTGGATCAGGACAATGCTCTGAAAAACTGAGTTACCCTACAAGGGTATCTGTGTGTGTGTGTGTGTGTGTGTGTGTGTGTGTGTGTTAATTCAGTGTATAGAGTTTGGTTTTTGACATGACAATGACATTTGAAAATGCAAAAAAAATGTTGTATCATAGGAGAGTTCTCTGAAATTTAATCTAATTTGAATGAGAAAACAATGAAGACAAAACTTCTATATATTTAGAACTTTCAAAAGAGGAAAATATTAATCTAAAATTAAGGTTCTGAACAGTTGAGAGCTTTAGTCTATCAACAACACTTCTTAGTGTGTCTAAATGAGAATTAAAGCTATTCGATACTTTTCTTTGACATTAAATTCTCTGGAAAATTGTTTGAATTAAGAATTTATAGCCACTCTTATAAATTTCTCTGAATACATTTATATGTAAAATGTTTCATTTCTATTTACACAATTCTTAATAATTTCTTTTAGCCTTTCAAAATCTTCCATCATGATTCTTATACTTTTTTAATAGGTAGCAGTGGCAAGACTGTAATTTATTTCAAAGTGAAATTCTCATAATATCCTTGAATACTTTAGACATTAAAACATGGTTTATCTCTGAGAAATCAAGTATCACAATAGTTACTCAGAAGCACTGCCAGATTTAAACATGATAACATTTTAAAAATCTATCTCAGTTTATGAAGCACTTTATTGTAGACTTCTAACTCAGAGCACTAATTGACTGACTAGAGCTGCATTAAGCAGCAAATATTGAGGGATCAACACCATACCGACAGATGATTAAGTTTTCTCTTTCACCTTCTAACATTTACATTATCCCCTAACCACATATCTGTTCAGGAAACTATTTCTATAGTTACCTATATCCAGTTACCTACCTCAGTTACTTTGTTGTCCTCATTGATCATCCCTGCTTTTAGTTCTGTGGTTTTGTTGTTCACCCTTATTCCAGATATTTCTACCCTAGAAAACAATAAAACAAACTTTCCTAGTGGTCGTTCTATTCTTATTGTGATAATATTCTTCACATATTATCACGTTTCCCCCTGATTTTCTATATTGATGGCTTACCTGTCATTCATTTTACAGATACAGCAGAAATGAACAAAGGTGTTACCTTCCCAGCATGCACTAGCCCACCCACTGTGGGAAACAATGTAGTTAAAATGAGTTTGACCATGCTCCAAACTTTACAGTTTGCTCTGTAATCTCAGCCCACTTGTCTTGGTGATTCAATACAACCATACCTATTTCAATGAACACAAAGCAAGGCTGGAGATGTGTGGTTGGTTGCATAATGGCCTCACAAATGTGTCCACAGCCTAATCTCTTGAATCTGTGAATGTTACCTTATATGGCAAAAGACACTTTGCATATGTGATTAAATTCTGAATTTGAGGTATAGAGATTATTCTGGGTTATTGCCTTGGGCACTTGCTGCAATCATGTGGATCTTTATTAGAAAGAGCCGGGGAGTCGGAGAGCAAGGAGAAGGTCATATAATGAGGAAAGCAGAGGTTGGAGTAATAAATACACTTTGGAGATGTCCAAAGGGACCACAAGCCAAGGCATGTGATCACTGGGAGGAGTCACTAGACACTGAGTCAAGAAAACAGATTCCCTCCTCAGAGCCTCCAGGAGGCACCAGTCCTGCAGACACCTTGACTTCAGCCCTGTAACATTCTTCTTCTAATTTCCAGAACTGTAAGAAACTAACTTCGTGTTATCTTAAGCCACTAAATGTGTGGTGATTTGTCACAGTAGCAATAGAATACTAATATAAGATTAGGATGCAATCAATGGGTTTTTCTTGTGTAATTGGTTACAAAATAAATTTCAATTTTTGTCCCTGTGTGGTATATAGAAAAGATGTGAGGTAATATACCATTTTGGTGATTAACCACTGTGATCAAAGCTGGCTTGAATTTGAAACGGACAAATGTAGGAGAGTAAAATCAAAAACATTGCAGAGAAGCAGAAGCACAGCTTTCATCAAAACATGTTTGAAATGTGCAATGATTCAGGACTATGGCTGTTACATAAGCTTATAAGTTCATTCATTATTGAGAAGAATTTTCAATTACTTGCAACGGGAAGCAGCCTAATTGTTACAGCAGTTTTGCACAAAGCCTAAAATTTTAAATACAACATCTAATATGTTTTCATAGTTGGATGAAGTAAGAAGGAGTCTGTCCTGGCTTGGAACAGTGTATGTAAATAGTAATAACTATGAAAATAGGTATGGTATTATGGTGCCTGTCTTATTCAGTGCTGTATCCTCACTGTTCAACAAATATAAATAGGTGCTTAAGAAATATTTTTGGAATGGGTTAATGATGAAATATAAAAAGTACGAAGTGTGACCATAGTACCATTATCAGCCCATCTTGACTTAAAAATGTGTTTTGAGCTATGAGAGACTGAATATACAAACGCACAATGGCCAGACAGGAAATGGCAACAGGCTTCTGACTCACAACCTCTGTAGCAGCCAGTCAGGAGGGCAACCTCAACCTTTGCATCACTTGGCTCAAAACAGTCAGAACTTGGTCAATGATTGCCAGCCCCCGCTTCCCTTCTCTGATTCCTACTCAAGACCAAACAATAAAGGCCAAATATGCTCCCAAACCAATCACGTAAGATGCCTAGCTTCTATTAGCTTGCCTCTAGCTTTTCCTTGACAAGGAGAACATACATGAACTTCTTCCTTTTTCTACTATAAAGCTTTCTCCTTCTCCTGCTACCTTTGAGTCATACACATGATGCTGGCTAACTCTTTGCTATAACAAACTCTGAATAAATAGTTTTAGTTTATTCTCAATCGTATGGTCTTCATTTCAACAGCTATACAAATGAGGCTGATAATAATCTTTCTTCAGGTTGTCCCATTGTTGTCATTAATGTCTAAGATCTAGTTTCTGTAGAGAAGTACTTTCTCAATAAAAATTTACCAGATAAATGAGTCAAACGATTTTTTTAAGTGTAAAGTACGTAGAAGGGTATTAAATTATTTCTGTCCAGGAATAATCTACCACTGACCTAAACTTTGCTCAAAGTTTGACCAATGAGGTTTTATTAGTTTATTAATTTTAAAAATGTATGAAAAAATAAAACTATCCAGGAATGAGGGGCTAAGCATGACACAGTAGTGGACAGAGAGAGAGATGTGCACCTGAGTTCAAAGAGTTTGTATTCCAGAAGGATGGAGAAGACACTGAATGACATGTTCACATTATTATATATTTAGCTATAACTTCAGTAAGGGCCAAGGGTAGACATTCTGGAAGATGAAAGGATGATACAAGTGTTCCAGGCTTTACTCCAGAGACTAAGACGGGCTTTGTACAGGAGTGGTAGAGGATTACATCGCTCCTCCCTCCAATTAGCTTCTAACACTTTAGAGATTAGTTGTGATTCCAGGAAGGGTTTGAAACCTAAAAGACTGCAACTGATTTCCCGTCACTGTGGCAGGATGGGGCATAAAAATAGAAATCATTTTGGCTTATTGGGAAATAAAGTTCCATTTCTTACATACTAGAGCATTTGGACTCCGATTCATAACCATTACACTTATATGACCTAAGGTGTTAGAAATGATTATGTCAGATTCATTTATTTCCTTTGTAGAAATATCTGTGTTTTCACAGGATACTAGCCATTTGAAAACAATGAGTAACAACTGCTTGAAAACCCTTTGGTATTTGCTTCCTGTAAAATATAGGGCAGACTCTTTGAGTTTTAGGTATACTCTTTATAATTTATCCCCAAACCTACCTTTCCATACTTTCTTATGACTATCTATCACTTCTTTCGACACCCTCGGTGTGTTCAACATACAAAGTTTCTTTCCCTTGTACATGAAACCTGTTTTCATAGCTCCATTTTTCTATTCATGTGCTTTAGTCAACTTGAATTGTATTATTTGTTTTCTCTCACCCATGTGCTCATTTTATATAACCAGGCTAAATATGATCTCCTCTGTGAAGTTTTTTTGGCATACAAGGCACTTTGAAGAAATGCTTTAAATTTCCTACATTATTGTTATAATGAAACACACTTTCTTATCACTAATTTGGTGTTTGGACACAAAAACCATACTCTCTAGTTGTCTTAAATAATAATTTATAAATGATTGTTCAAATTTCTATTTGACTTTTTAAGCCTAGATCTAATTTATTATGAAACTATTTAACTTAAAACAATATAATACTCCATATAACTAAAGTGTATTCTCAAATATTTAAATTATTATTTATATCATATATAAAATTTTAGAAAACTCTTTATTTGGAGCAGTTAATGAGGAAGTTATGATCAGTAATTTACAGTAGTCAGAAGGCCAAGCTCTGAAACCTGACTCTCTCAGCTTGACCTTTGGATCTGCCACTTATTAGCTATGTGACCGTGAGCAAATGACTTAAATGCTTGGTGTCTCCATTTCCTGATTTGTCAAATGGAGGCACTTGCGGGACGTGACCTAGAATGTTGTAGTGAGGTACGAAGCGGTGAAAAAGGGCTGAGAATAGTTTCTGGCATATGGTAATCTTAGTACATTTTACCTATTCATTCTACTAGTACCCGTGATTGTAGTGGTAGGAAAAGGAGGGGAGGGATCAGTGTCAATGACAGTGTGTGTCCGACGACATGCTACTTACTTCTTCCAACAAGAAGTTATAGTCTATTGAGGGGACAAAAACCATAAGCAGATCGATGTACAACACAGTGTCTGTTGCCACAATAGATAACATAGGAGATCAGGGACATTGTGAGACAAGCACTAGAGAAGAAAAAGTATGTGTGGTAAGTTACAAAGTTCTCATAGATGTTAGCAACAAAACAATAAAAAAGTGGTGTCCCGGGCACATATAGGTATATAGGCACACATGAATGTAGGGGGCCTGGCAGACCATGGCACATTACTACCTTGCCTATAGTATATCAACGGTACTCAATACCATAGTCAACAAAGAAAGATTTTATATTGTGAAAGGGTTTGTGTTCCATGAGAAGATGTTTGGAGTTTTTATAGAAGGTATTGGGAAAAAAAATAGCCACAGGGATTTTACTATTGGGTAATTAATGTTACTAAATTAAAACTATTACTTGCCATTAGTGTAGATAATGGGTTAAAAGGCAATTATGCAGGAGCAGGTAAGTCAGGTAGAAAGTTATTGCACTAATTCAGAAATAACTAGCAAAGCCCTGGGTAGAAGTAGGAGCAATATATAAAGAGTTAATATTTGTAAAATATCAAGAGGGTTTAAAAGAGTAAAGAAGCTACAGATGAAAATGGGAACCTATGAGGTGTGGGAATATTGCATAAATATGACTATAGTTAAGGGGAAACTTAAATTGAGGAAAGGCAAGATGGTACTGAATGTTAAATGTTTTCTGGCTTAAAGCAGTTTTGTTTTGTCAACTTGCACCCTGTTTGGGAGATGGCACTTAATAAATAAACTAAATGCTAAATAGTTGTCACTGTTATTATGAGGACACTGCTGAGGATTTAACTTATTTTGGGAGACAAAATAGAAGGTAAATAAGTAAACTCATTATGTTTCTGGAATTGTGTTATGTTATATAGACATTATAACACAAGGATGAACTTATGAAATGGGTACTAATATCCCATTTAATACATGAGCAATATAAAGTTAAAAAATACTCAAATCAGTTTTTTAAGGTCAGACAACAAGTGGACGATCCAGGATTAAAATTCTAATTAATTAAACTCTGCATATTTTGCAAAGTAAAAAAATAAAAAGACAGGATATACGACAGGTCGATCTTAAATATGAAGGGTCATTTCTTCTAAATGTGAGGGGAAAAATCTCCTTTAGTATTAACATATTAATATTGTGTACCTAATAATGTGCTGACATTGTAATAAGAGTCAGATTTTAAAATATGAGAAGTATTGCTTTTGCATATAAGAAACATAGTCTTTTGAGGCTTAGACCTCAAAAACCATTTAGAGAATGCTACTACTGCAAGTATACGAAGACAGAAATGAGAAATGAAAATGGTGAAGCAATACTTAATCAAGGACACAATTTTGCATAGTCTGAACTTTTCATCTGCCTAAGAATAAATAGAATGTCACTCAAGTTTCTACTTTGGGAGATTCAGATTATAACGAAGAAATCAGAGATGAGAATGTCTCTCTTCCTTGATACCCTTTACATTAAAAACAAACAAACAAACAAAAATTCTCCACTCAGTAATCCTTTTCCTTTTGTTTCAGAGTGAAGAAAGTAAAGTCAGGCTTTACTTGGATCCCCAAGCTCCTACTTCACCCAGAACAAGTAGAGAAGGAGGTACAGGTCCCAGACTTCTCTAAAGTCCAAGCGTCCCAACCCTCCCTTCCCTCAAAATAGAGAGAGGCCCCACTGCAGACAAAAAAGAAAGGAGAAAAGGAATTCCCTGTCCCTGCACAGAAGCCCCTCTCCCAGGCAAAGAAGCTGCCCTGGCTCCTTGGGGAGAGTGGTGGAGGTAGGCTATGGAGCAGGGAGAAGACAGGAGCCCTAAAACTTTCCCTCTTTAACCTGATATATTTATATATTTTGTTATAAGGGAGGGGAAGAAGTTTGGAATAATATTAGTTCTTCAAAGGCAGTGAATGAAAGCCAAACAGCACCTCTCTTTCAGTCACATTTTCCTGGCTCCAAGTTCCTAAAATCTTCAGTGGGAAAAGGGGAAACAGAAGCCAGGGGCTGGTGGAAGGGCATGTTAGAGGATCATGAGCCCACATATCCCTTCAAAAGGTGAGGCAGAGAACCAAACCCAGGTCTCAGTGTGGCTTATGAGAATCCCACTATTGAACCACCCTGGGTTCAAATAATTACAAATTAGTAGTTACAAAGTAGTCACAGGGATGTAAAATACAGCAAAGGGAATATAGTCAATAATATTGTGATAATTATGTATGGTGCCAGGTGGGTACTGGAAATATCTGGTGGAACACTTTGTAAAGTATATGATTGTCTAACCACTATGCTGTACACCTGAAACTAATACAAAATAATATTGATAGTGAACTGCAATTACAAGAAAAAAACATTTTTTAGAAGGTGAGGTACTAGAGGAGAGGCAGGTGGGTCCCCCCAGGGAAAGGGCCTTGGGAGATACATACGAGAAGCAGCCTGGTGTCTTGCCCTGCCTGCCTCTCCAGCAGTTCCCTACATCTCCACCTGAGCCAGGTCAGGGGCTCTACCAGCCTTGTCTGCCCCAGCAACTGAGCCGGTGCTTATCCTCCAGCTGCGGCACATCCGCCTGCTGCACAAACTTAAGCACACTCTTCCTGTAGGGTGTTCTGGACATCACTCTCCTATCAAAAACACTCATCCAAGATGAAGAAGGCCTTCTAGGAGTCGAAGGTGATGGCCAGCTCGCACATGCTGTCCAGGTATTTGTCAGGAGCTGCATGTATCCTTGTGCCAGCTCCGGCGCAATGCGCGGATTGTCTGAGCTCTCAATGGTTCAGGATAAGGAGAGGCTGCGCACCTCTTATAAACGACTTTGAAGTCCCTCCACTCAGGAAGCTGCACATGTTGAGCTTGCACAACAGAGCAGAGTGCTTAAGATCTGCAACCATCTTTTTTGGTCGCTTGATGGAAGTAGCCAGGTACCATTTTGCGGCCCTTTGCTGACTAAACGGCGGCGTGAATCGCGTCATTTTGCAGCAATGAGATTGATGCGTGCATCTGGATTGGTGCATGCGTCCACATTAATGCGTGCATCCACATTGACGCGTGCATCCGGATTGGTGCGTTCCCCCCTCCGCCCTTGTAGACGCCATCTGTATTCCCTTCCTCATCCTCCCTTTGTTCCCCCTCGCTTGAAGCTTCGCCTGCCACGAGAACTTCTCAAACATCTGGCTGCAAAGTAATGAAAGGTCAGAAGGTTCCCTCCTTATCAAGAGCACTTTAGGGGCCAACTGTCTTTTGACAAGGCTAACAACTCCCCGCTGCCTTTCTCTGGAGCGCACAGGTCAGACTTGTTTGGGGCTTTGACGTTGTGGGATCAGTGCTTACTGTGGAGTGCTGACATTTCAGTTTTGCCATTGAAGTGAACTCTAGTGAAGTTGAGACAAGTTTTTATTCTGCAGTATATATATCCTGAGCAGCAACATTTTTGTTATATATGAAGATAACTTATGAATAAGGAAATACATCTTTTATCCAGTTTGCCTAAAAAATTATAGAAGTGACTTAAGATAATGTTAATTTAGCGTGAATTGCTTTTGAATACAATACAAAGTCATTCTAACTTCTGGTTGCTTGATTTTAGATTTCAGATTCGTCATTGTATATAATTAAAATCTCAGGGTTTTTTTCCACAAGTGAATATTAGGGGACACCTGTAAAGCTTGTGTAATATATAATTGAACAATTTACACAATCAAGTATCTATTCTTCATGTTAATAGATTTTTAAATAGTGAAAAAATATTTAAATGGTAAACACAATCTTGTGTTATCTCTAGAAGAATGAAAACTGTAATAATACAAAGCTCAGTATGTGAGCTTTGGTGCTGGAATGCCTGGATTGAAATGCTTAATGGTTTACTAGGTGTGGGGCTTTGGGAAAATGTTTCACTTAATTGTGTCTGGTTCTTTATTGATAAAAGTGTACTTTCATCCTAGTATTGTTGTAGGTATTAAGTGATTTAAAGAGATATTTCATCAAAAGCACTTAGCATTTTACTTGGCATATATTTAGCATGTAATGAATATTATTATTTATCTATTCCATTCCCACAGAGGTATTTTGGGAGGAGGTAGAATACATGGTACAGTGAGTTGCCTAGCTTTATTTTATTTTATTTTATTTTTTTTGTTGCCAAAAATAACATGATAGGACCAGTGGGGTACTAGAGCTGACTTCTGGAAAAACCAATTGTGAAATTTTAAGGAATCTTGAGAGTTGGTTGATGTTTTGTTGGTAGCTTGGCATCAGCTAGGATCGGAGTATTTATACCAACCAATCCCACAATGCCATTGTTCAATACCTACTGGATAATCATAAAATTAGCTGTATTATCCCAGTTAGTAGTTTTCTGCTCTGATCTGAAAGGATCTTCAGACACATTATAGATAACATTGTTTTTTATTTAAGTTAGAAGTTTGGCAGTTTCTTATACTGTTAAATGCTCACTTACAATATGACTCAGAAATTCTACTTCAAGGTATTTATGTAGGCAAATGAAGGCATATGTCCACAAAACAATTGTTCCAGAATTTCCTAGCAATATTACTAATAATAGCTGAAAATAGAGTTTTCTCAATAGAATAGTTTATAGATTGTGTTATATTTGTACAAATCAATACTACAGAATAATAAAAAGAAATAAATCATTAATATATAAAACAAAGTGGAAGAATCTCACAGAAATGGAGTAGATTAAAAGATGCCAGACCCCCAAAAAATGAGTGTATAGAATATGACTCTATATGAACACTAAGACCAGACAAAAATAATCTTTGGTGAGAAAAATTAGAATAGTTGTTACCTTTGGTGGGGGATGGAAGTAGTAGTGACTGATGGGAATGAAGCCTGGCAGAAATTTGTTTAGTGATGGAAATGTTCTATATCTTGAAATGGGCATTGGTTACATAACTGCACACATTTATCATATCAAACTGTACACTAATGCTTTGTAGAGTTTACATATATTAATCTCTACAAAGAAAAACAAAGCAATATATTTCAATGTAAATACAGATTAACAATGGATATGGGTGCAAATCAAATTTGATAATTAGAAAATAAAGTTGGGGGACAAAAATACATATGGAAAAGAAAACAGACTAACAATCAGGTGTGCAATCTACTTTCAGCCACTATAATTGTTTGAATTGTGTGACCTTGTACAACATACTTAACCTTATTAATATTCTGGTTTCTAATCTACTTAAGTGGGTTAAGTATAATATTTATCACGAAAGATATTTGTCTCAATTAAATACAATAATTCATCAAAAGAATTTATAGTACCTGACATTTTGTAAATGCTCAGTATCAATTATTTTATAGCTATTTTTATTATTAGGAGATAAATATATAAAATAAAAGATAAAACTCATTGTTTGCAAATGACATGACAGGGTATGTAGAAAATCCTATAGACCACCAAAAAACTAATCAACCTAATGTGCGAATTTGACAAAATGGTGGGTACAAAGTCAATATTCAGAAATTGAAAGCATTTTTGTACACCAAAAATGAAATATCAGAAACAGAAATTAGGAAAAAAAAATCCTATTTACCATAGCAACAAGAGAAATAAAGTATCTAGGAATAAACTTAACCAAGGAGGTAAAAGATCTATACTCAGCAAACTACAGAACACTGAAGAAAGAAATTAAAGAAGACACAAATAAATGGAAGCATATACCGTGTTCATGGATTGAAAGAATTAACATAGTAAAATGTCCACATTACTCAAAGCAATCTATAGATTCAGTGCAATCCCTATAAAAATACTAATGACATATTTCACAGATATAGAACAAATATTTCAAAAAATTTATATGGAACCATAAACTACCCTGAAAAGCCTCAGCAATTTTTAGAAAGAAGAACACAGTAGGAGGGGTCATAGTACCAGGTGTCAAACTAATTACAAGGCCACTGTAATCAAAAGAGTCTGGTAATGGCATAAGAACAGACACATAGATCAATGGAATTATGAATAGAGAACCCAAAAATAAACCCAAGTCTCTATGGTCAATTAATATTTGACAGTGAGGTAAGCAGCATAAAAAGGAGTAAAAATAGCCCCTTCAACAAAGGTGTTGGGAGATCTGGACAGGTATATGCAAAAAAATGGAACTAAACCAGCAGCATACACCATATATCAAAATAAACCCAAGATGGATAAGACTTAAATATAAGATGTGCACCATAGATGTCCTAGAGGAGAACATAGGCAGGAAAATTTCAGATACCCCACACAGCAATATTTTCATCAATATGTCCCCTAGGTTAAAGGATATAAGAGAAAGAATAAACAAATAGGACTACATCAGACTAAAAGACCTGTTTACAGCTAAAGAAAACATCAGCAAAATAAAAAGAGAACCAACCGTGTGGGAAACATATTTGTCAATGATACCTAGGACAAGGGTTTGATCTCTTAAAATTTATAAAGAACTCACACAACTCCACACCAAAAAGACAAACAGTCCAGTGAAAAAAATGGGCAAAGGACCTGAACAGACACTTCTCTAAGGAGTACACACAGAGGGCCCATAGTCACATGAAAGGATGCTCATCATCACTAGCCATCAGAGAGATGCAGATTGAAAGCACAATGAGATACCACTTCACACCAGTCAGAATGGCCTTCATGACACATCAATGAACAACAAGTGCTGGCGAAGATGTGGAGAAAAGGGAAACCTAGTACACTTTTGGTGGGAATGCAGACTGGTGCAGCCACTGTGGAAAACAGCATGGAATTTCCCCAAAAAACTAACAGTGGAACAGTCTTTTGACCTGGCAGTTCCACTGCTGGGATTATACCCTAAGAATCGTGAAATGCCAATTCAAAATAACCTATGTGCCCTAACGTTCATAACACTGTTACTTACAATAGCCAAGTGCTGGAAACAACCTCAGTGTCCGTTAGTAAATGAGTGGATCAAAAAACCATGGTGCAATTACACTATGGAACACTATGCAGCAGAAAGGAGGAAGGAACTCCTGCCTTTCACAACAGCATGAATGGAACTGGAGAGCATTATGCTAAGTGAAGTAAGTCAAGTAGTGAAAGACAAGTACCATATGATCTCACCTATCAGTTGAACCTAATGAACAGAATAAACAAATGAGCAAAATAAAACCAGAGACATGTAAATAAAGAACAAAATAACAGTGACCATAATGGAATGGGGAAGGGGATAATGGTGGAAAGAACGGTCAAGTCAGGGAACATGTTGAAAGAACCCATGGACAAGGACAGTGGGTTAGGGATTGTCTTTGGGGACGGGGATTGGACAGCACGGGAGCGCAACTGGGAAAAATGGGGATAATTGTAACTGAACAACAATAAAAAAAAAAGAAAGAAAGAAAAGCTAAAACTCAAAGAGAATAGGCATTGAATTTTCAATTCCATCTCATGAACATGCCAGAAAGAATGGAGCATGATATTGGAGCAGATAAAATAAGAATTAAAAGACAAAACTTTCCCCGAGCTGGAACACTTGGACTCTTCAGATTGAAATGATCCCAGAAGTGCCAAATAAATAAAAAGAAACAAACCTAATCAATCGCTCTTTTGTTTCAATTTTTAAAGGGAGAAAGTGTTACCCTAAAAGAGCGAGACTGAAATGATTGTTTTCAAATAGTCAAAATATTGCCATCATCCATTTAACCAGTAATAATGTGTATTCTAGTAAACAATGGATTCACACCTTTTAATGCACAGGGAAAATAATTTTAAACCAAGTCTAAGTGTAGGAATAGAATAAAAGTGTAGTCATGCAAGAACTCAGAAATTCACTTTGACATACTTTACTTTTTTTCTAAGAACCAAAGTGATAGAGTTGTGCTTAATCATATGCATTTTTACAGGAAGATATCCTACACTTCCAGTGCGTTGCTTGATTATGTAACACAAGTAAAACATTTGAATTCTTAAGCAAAAGTGGCTTTGCTCTTCATTATGTCTCTATACTTCCAACAGGTGGTCAGATCATGCAAAAAAAATAAAATCAAAACAGAGAGAGGTTTTTTATTTTTGTTGTTGTTGTTGACATCTGGTTCATTTTTTCTTTTTTAAAAAATTTATTTTATTGATTATGCTATTATAGTTGCCCTGATTTTTCCCCCTTTGCTCCCCTACCACCCAGCAGCCCCCACACTCTCAGGCAATCTCCCCACCATTGTTCATGTCCATGGGTCATGTGCATAAGTTCTTTGGCTACTCCATTTTCTGTACATCCCTATGGCTCTTCTGTAACTACATATTTGTACTTCTAAATCCCCTCACCTCTTCACCCATTCCCCATACCACCTTCCATCTGGCAACTATCAAAATGCCCTGCGTATCCATGATTATGTCTTTGTTCTTCATGTTTGCTTGGTTTGTTTTTTAGATTCAATTGTTGATAGATTTGTATTTTATTGTCCATAGTTTTGAACTTCTTTTTCTTAAATAAGTCCCTTTAACATTTCATATAATAATGGTTTGGTGATGATGAACTCCTTTAATTTTTCTTGTCTGGGAAGCCCTTTATATGCCCTTCAATTCTAAATGATATCTTTGCCGGATAGAGCAATCTTGGCTGTAGGTCTCTGCTTTTCATGACTTTTGAATATTTCTTGCAAATCCCTTCTATCCTGCAAGGTTTTGTTGGGGAAATCAGCTCTCTATGACAGACTGTCTGTGACGGTCTATGGGTACTCCCCTGTAGGCAACTAAATTCTTTACTCTTGCTGCTTTTAAGATTCTCTGTTTATCTTTAACCTTTGGCATTTTAATTATGATGTGTTTTGGAGTGGGCCCATTTGCATCCATCTTGTTTGGGACTCTCCATGCTTCTGGATGTACATGTCTATTTCCTTAACCAAATTAGGGGAGTTTTCTTTCATTATTTTTTCAAGTAGATTTTGTAATTTCTTGCTCTTCTCGTCTCCTTCTGGCACCCCTGTGATTCAGATGTTGGCACTTTTGGAGGTATCCCAGAGTCTTCTTAAACTCACCTTTTTTCTCTTTCTTTTTTTTTGGGCGGAGGGGATTCTTGTTTTTTCATTCTCTTCTGGTTGACTTTATTTCCTCCTTATGTTCCAAATCATTAATTTGAATCACGGCTTCCTTCCCTCACTGTTGGTTTCCTATGGATTTTTATTTATTTCCCTTCATGTAGCTTTCATTTCTTCCGTATGCTTTTGCCATATTTAATGAGATCTTTGAGCATTCTGACCATGAGTGTTTTGAACTCTGGGTCTGATAGGTTAGCTGTCTCCTCATTGCTTAGTTCTTTTTCTGGGGTTCTGTTCTGTGTCTTCATTTGGCCATATTTTTTGTCTCCTTATTTTGGCAGCCTCCCTGTGTCTGTATACTAGGTAGAACCGTTTTGATTTCCTGTCTTAGCACACCTGTTAAGTTGTATGGGGCAGAACCTTGGGTATTTGCCAGGGTGGGGCAACCTGCTTCGCTGCTTTGTGGCTCTGTGTGTGGGTGGGGGGGGTCAAAGAGTGGACAGTGTCACTGCTGGCTGACTTCTGGGGGCTTGTGTGGCACCCACCCCTTTTCCAGTCACTTCACTCACTTTGCCTATGCAACTGGTGCACCTCCTGCTACTGTCCTAGCTGTGGTTCCCAAAGTGGGTGGATTTGCATACGTTCAGGGCTCTCCTGAGAAATGGGCAGTTTCTTCCACCAGCCCAATCCCCACTGGGTTTACAGCCAGAAGTCATGAGGCTTTATTTTTCCCAGCACTGGAACCCTGGGCTGTGCAGTCTGGCCTGGGGATGGGATAGCTCATTCCCAAGGGGTCCCCCTGATTTTTATCCACCACACGTGAATGTGGGACCACCCGTTCTACAGGCCACTGCTTCCTTGCTGCCTCACTGCTTCCAGCTCACAGCTGCCTCACCTCCTCCTTTCCACCTGGACTCCCCGTCTCCACCTCTCCTGCCCATCTGGATGAATATAGCTTCTTTAAATCCATGGCTGTCGGACTTCTGTGCAGTTCTGGGTGTTTTTCTGGCAGTTCTGGGTGCTTTTCATGTTTAAGTTAGTTCTTTTCCTTCTTATGGTTGCGCAGTGAGATGAAGCATGTCTACCTATGTCTCCATCTTGACTGGAAACCCTTAGAAGCATCTTTCTCTTCTTTGGGCTTGGTCATCTTTATGCTCATAGATCCAAGCTTGCCTGTCAAATTTCACCCAGGAGATGCCTGTCCTCGCAGAGCAGGCCAGACTCAGAAGAGTGCTTGGGGCAGCAAGTTGCAACCCCGGGCTCCCTTCAGTGTCCTCCCGAATTTTCATCCACTACATGTGGGTGAGGGACCAGCTTGTTCACATCTGTGCCCCTGCTACCAGTCTGGATAGATGTGGTTTCTTTAATTGCGTAGTTATCAGTCTTCCATTCAACTCAGTTTCTGACAGTTCTGAGTGATGGTTTTTCGATATTTTAGTTGTAATTTTGATGTGGTTGTGCAAAGAGGCGAGCCATGTTTGCCTGTGTCACCATTTTGACTGCTCGGTTCAGAGAGAGAGAGAAATAAAGAGTAATCATTTTCTTAAAATTTAAGAAAATCTTTATCCAAATGGTGTTTATCTTCCTTAAAATTCAAAGGTCTGGAAGTAACATACCATTCTTTTACTCCTATATCATATATATGTATATGCATATACGTAGATATATATGTGTGTGTATGTATATAAAAACTCACACTCTGCATATATTTTTGCTGTTGCTATATTTAAAGTATACATGAATGAATAAAACACCAGTGGATGATTGTACTTTATTTTTCTGCTCCTAATTTCTGAAAAGCAGTCAAGTAGCATGTCATTCAAAAGTTAGGATTGTTAATGTTTTCCCAAAATGAAAGTATTCTGTAATTACTGATGTGCCTGAAGTTGGTTCAGAATGATCTCAAAGAGGTAGTGCGTGGCCCTTAGTTTCTGTTTTTATTTGATCCTAAATTTCAGGGCCTTAATTTTTTCCTACTTGTATTAATGGCCTTTTATCATTACTTATTGAAAGTTTATATTCATGTTTGGATATTTAGAAAGCTAATTAGATTCAAGAATTGAGATATATTCAATAAACTAAATTTTCCAAAGCTTGGGTTATTAGAAAAGATAGATCTTGATCAAAGAGCTCTGTATTGCATAAGTAAGGCATTCCAATAACAATATAGAAAATAGTGACAATTTCTAAATAACCCTTTTATTTGTGAGCTTTTAGAAATCCTTAAGCATTTAATTTTTTACAGGCCAAAATGACATAGAGGTACCACAAACCAAGTTTACTCTTGGCCCTGTATATGTCAGTTTTCATATTGCTTTTGAACATGGAATGTTTAATTTTTAAAGGTACTTTCGAAAGGTTAAATATAATATTTAATCAAATTTTCACACCAAACCAAGAAAGAATGTTGGCAGCCACCTCAGTTTTCAGATGCATACCATGGTATGCACCTCAGTTTTCAGAGGCATACCATGTTGCATAGTATATAATTAATTGGTTAGAATGTTGTCATGGTAACACTAAAAATAAGAATTTATATTATAAACATAGACCAAATATTATATTAACTATATGTTATTAAATAATACATAAGCAGGGATGACATAGGAAAGTTTAGTTTCTATTTGCAAGGTTCAAAAAAATATTCTGTATGTATCTAGAGTTTAGTTACTTATTTCATCATGTCCCGCTTTTTTTTAATCTTATTGAGCATAAAGGAGAAATATCAGACACTTTATAAATTGAACACACATTGAGGATGAAACAGACTGCTTAGGGGTGTTAGGGAGGACCTCAGAGAGCCTTGAATTATGACTAGAATGAGAGTAAGCTTTTTCTAGATAGATAATGCAATTATAATTACTCCTTATATTCTTCCCTCCAGCTTTTTTGTTTGTGAATTTTGTATAGTGTTGATTCTTATACTTGCAATATTTTTTCCTCTCCACATAATGTGCATTTGAGAAAATGATTACTGCAACAATTCTACATTGGTTACTCCAGATTTCCTAAGGATGTAAGGGTGAAGAATTTAGGGAGATTTCTCTTTTTGCCAGGACACAGGAAAGTTTATCCATAAAAACTTTCTCAAACCCCAGCGAGCATTTATTTTACACATAAGGATGTAAGGAAATGGATATTTTTTAAAATATTGGGTCTGGTTTATCTTGTGTCTAAAAAAAACTAGATAGAAAAAAAATTCTGTGAAATTTCCACTGTACGGAATTTTCCTTAGGCACAGTAATAAGTAGATAAATCACCACTTCACCACTTATTTTTGTGCAGTTAGCTATTTGTATAATCTGATTTAATTCTTCAGCCATAATTACCATCCCTATTTTAGTGGTTATGTATTAAGATTTGTGTAATTTCTAATGAAATAGCAAGAAAGAAAACTGTTATATATCTTATATTTAGACTCCAGGAAAAAAATGTAACATTCCCTAAATCTTAATATGGGAAAAAGCACATATTAAGTATATTTTAATGTGAATTAAATATAACCTTTCCATAAGATGTAAGTGACTCAATTTCAGCAAATCGTGTTCATGCAAAAATAATATGAGATTTAAAAGATGAAACAGGCCTCTTAAATTTCAGCTCATTTATATGCTATATTTCATGTACTTCTTTTTTGTAAGAAGGTTTAATCACAGAGCATATAAATTATTTCTAATCAAAGGGCATTCTAAAATTTAAAGTAGAAGAGAGGATCTTTACTTAATGGATTTGCAATGAAGATTGTTGTGTCTCCTAAGGAGGTATTATACCTAGTCATCTGATCTATATGCCAGTTGTGCAGACAAGATGCATATTTTTGCAAATTGTAGAAGAAAAAGTAAACTAAGAAAAGTTTTCTATTTTTAATCTTGTGGTAAGAATCTAATAAGTACTTAGCATTGATTGCATGGAATTCAGTTCACCTGAAGTATGTGACGTGGTTTAAGCAGCAGTGATCAAGGGTTTGGTTAAGAGTACAACTTAACCTGTTTTGGGGTATTAGTTGACTCTCCATTTTGATTGGCTTAGCTTTCCTCTGACGGTGTTGAAATTTACCTCAGCCTTGTGCTCCTAGGAAACAACAGTTAAGAAAGACCACCTCCTCCCCATTTTATGTTTTAGGAAATGGCCTGCTACAGAGAACTGTCACTGCATGACCCTCTTGTTTACCTATGGTAAGGCTAGGCACGGACCCTTCAAATTCCCATTTGTCTCATAAATGATAGCTGAACTCTTCATGCAGCTGACCAATATGAACAAATTGCCAGGTAACCTGTCTTGGTCAAAATTTAGTCAGTTTTCCACATTTCTCCTTTCTGGGCCCCTTCTGAGAATCAGCTGAAAAACATTCCTGATTAACTGCCTCATCACACCACCTGCTCATCACACTCCCTCATAAGGGTTCTTTCTAGTTCTGCTTACTCATTCCTATAAATAAAATTCACTTCTACCTGACCTTTGAGAGATTTATAGATCTCATACTTTTAGTATAGTCTCCCTGTTGTCATAGTTCCTCTCCCCTAGTTCAATTAGTCTTTTTGAATAAAGTCTTCCCTTCTTAAGTCTGAATTTAATTAATAATCCCTTCTAAAATTATTATCAGTTTATGACTTAAGAAAAACCAATATAACTTACAATAATTTATGCAAACTCATCTGTATAGTTTTTAAATAGAATTAAGATTATTCTCTAATTTAGAGAGTTTAACACACATATTTTTAGGGAGAAGGGGGATCAGAATAATTTGGTCTTCATTTTAATGCTGACCTAGGTTTTAAAAAATTTATATCCAATTTACTATTATAACTATATTAAAAAGCTAATCAAGTACCATCAAACTGAAGTAAAAAATGAAGCAATCCCAGGACATTCACTTTGTATGTTAGTTACAATTCTGGTTTAAGTGTGTATCTTGGGAAAGCTAAAGTGCTTTACTCATTGATAGGAAAGTTTTAGCTGTAATCAAAGGTCTGTCTGTTTATAGAGTGTGGTATGTCAGGGTTAAAGACAGAAAGCCACCAAGTATACCTGAACAGTTTATTCAGTATATTATACCAAGTACCTTGCCCAGCCCTGGCACTTAGTTTATACTGACTCAGTATTTATAGAATGAATTTATGGTATCTTTTTTGATACAAGCTTACTTTATTATTTTACTTCATTCAAAAATCATAGTGTCTGTTTTTAGAATAGATTGACAAGTGGGAGAATATACAATTTATTTATCAAAGAGAGGAAAGGAATGTTGGGGAGATGGGAAACTGACAGGTATGCCTTCAACACTCATTTTCAATTTTGATAAGCAACTCTAAATCTTATGCTTAGTTGTTTTAAGATAAAGCTTTGCATGGAATTATGTATTTTCTGATCATTTATATTTTATTTTGAATTTATAAACTGCTGTCATTATATAATTTAATGAATGTTGAAACTGATACCATGATAGTGGTGCGTGTCAGTAAATATATTTGATTGTAAAAGTCTAACCCAATATGAATAATAATTTTGAAATCAGAGTCAAAATTAAGTTGCCGAGAGCCACAATCTTGACCCTGGAAAAGTTCCTCCCAAAGTGTAACATTAAAAGGTCATTGTCAGTTTTAGTACTGGTCACTCTTGATGTCTTCTTCATCTCAGTGTGTACCCTTCATTTACATCTAAATTATAGAAAATAAGCACCTTTTATGATATTATTCATGTATGGTAATTTATTCTGAATGTTATGTGCATACTTATCCTACAAAAGACCTCCCCCTCTAACCTTTTCCTTATTCCCTTTCACTCCATGCTGGATAATGTTGCCTCAAAATTCGTGTTCATTAGGAACCTCAGAATGTGGCCTTCCTTGGAAATAGGGTCTTTGAAGATGTAATCAAGTTAGATGAGGTCATACTGAATTAGGGTGGGCCCTGTGTCCAATTTGACTGTTGATCTTGTAATAAGAGGCAAATTTGGACACAGAAACATAGACATACATCAAGGAAATCAAGGATAGCCAGCATCTACCAGAATCTAAAAGAGGCAATAAGGATTCTTCCCTTGAGACTTAGGGGAGTTCTGATACCTTAAACTCGACTTCTAGCCTCCAGAGCTGTGAGAGAACAAGTTGCTGTTACAAGCCACCCAGGTTGGGATACCTTGTTACAGCAGCCATAAGAAACAAATACACACCCCATTCCCTAAAGAACCCTTTTGGGGGATCTTGAGGAAAGATATTATAAAGGAGAGTAAAAGGGGAGAGCTTTAGGAACTTTTCATCACTTACAGAATGCCATATGTTTCTAAGGGCTGTTTTTTGGCTTTGAAGGATGGCATCAGTGATTCCTTCTATTAAAGAGGATGAAAATTTTTTATTTTTTAATAGGGTCTGATTTAAATAAGGTTACAGTAGTTGCTATAACATACCTAAAATATTTAATGATTTAATAATGATGAAGAAAATATTTCCTACTCATGGTACTGTTCAAAGCAGGTGTTCCTGATTAGAAACCAATTCTCCAAATGTAGATTCAAGAACTCAGGGTCCTCTTGTTTCACTCCAACATCACCAACACGTGACTTCAAAATCACCATGGAAAAGGAAAGAGTGACAATGTGGAAAGCTTTTGGTGGGTCAGATCTGAAAGTGATACACATGCTGTCATATTCCACAGTCAAGACTTAGATTGCATTATTACTCCTAGGGATTCAGTAGGGGACCAGACAGCCCAGAAGTAGAGAAGGGTTTGGTGAAGGATTAGCTGATCTCTGCCACAGGGTCAATTCATTTCAATAAACAATTGCTGAGGGATTATGATAAGACATGAACCTGTGCTATTAGTCTGTACCTAAGTAGTTATTATGGGATTGTCTGTAATTCAGAATTCATAATAATTTAAGCAAAGTTTAAATGACTCATGTTAAATATTAAACATACCATTAATATTATATTACATTTTCTACTGGCATTTAGGTTTTGTTTTCATTTAGCTTCGCTAGTATATTCTTGATATATAAAGTTACTCTACTTTTATTCTATAAATATTTTTCAATTCTCTTTATATAAACCCTGAAATTTTTAAAAATAAAAATCACCTTAGCTTAGGATACATGAGAGAGATGAAACAATGTTTACATGTGTACTCACAACCCATGTTCACACCAGCAATATTAAAGTGATAAAAATAAGAAAGTCAGAGGTAAAGGGGTGGAAACTGTCGGGTCTCTGAGAGTGCTAATTGTCAGTAGTGACATTTGAAAGCATTGTTTACAATAGTTACTCTGGATGCTTTTACAAGAAAGCATTCTTCTGCATTTTTTTAAAAATTTTTATTTTTAGGAAATGCTTTTTGCTGCAGTGATAGGCATTGCATTTGTAAACTGAATTATATCTTAATTTATGAAAGGTAATGCTATTGACAATGTTCTCAGAAATTTATACTCTCCCACTTTAGCACAGAAGGCTTCAGATAGGTGTCTTCAGTCTTCAGATGAGCTGGGTCCAGCAGTTGCTGAGAAGGCAGCCCTTGAAATATTTGGACACAGAATTTAGAGTCAGTATTAAACACAGCAGGTCCCTGAAACACACTGACACTATTATCATTTCAGTCTTTTGCACTTAAGTTAAATAAAGAGACTGCAGAGTTTATTTTCACAGTATTTGATCAATGGACTTAATTTTTTGGTTGTCTTGGTAAAAATGCCTGAAACAAAATGTTTCTCCCCCTCCCTCTCCCTCTCCTTCACCCTCTCCCTCTTTCTCTCCTTCCCTCTCATTCACTCTCTGGAAATTTTCTTTCCAGGCTTTTGTCTTAGAAAGTGTTATATTTTATTTGAAATTGCAAAAAAAGAAAGTAAAACATCTTATACTAAAATTAAAGGCTGAGTTAAATTTGCGATTGAAAAAACAATCCTTAAGTTAATGGTACTTATACATGCACAACAAAATTTTAAAAAAGTGTCTAAGAAATGTGTCATATGGTAGGTAAAATGTTACTGCTGTCCCTTGTCAAGCTAATTATTAGCTGTTAGTACCTATCTTAACTGTTGGTGAAATTTGTATCATAATGTGAACATGCAAGTGGCAGAGACTAAATTTGAAATTGCCTAGGAAGAGGTAGTTTGAGAGACAATGGGAATCACAATAATCCCAAATAGGGAAGTTACAAATCTTGTTATCTGTTATCAAACAGATATACAAAATGCTATTTCTTGTACTTTGTAATATAAACCATGTATCTGACATAATTGTGAATTATGAAATTTGGTAGGGAAGATTTAGAATTTTAGTTGGGTTAGCTTATTCTCTTTTTACAGATTCAGTAATATCCTGTAATAAAGATACAGACCTGGGTTGAAATTGACTCACCAGAAGGAAAAAGCATACTTTTTGCCTCTGGCCATCCTCCAAGGATGGCTGAGAGTATAATAACCCTGAGCCTTATTGGGATTAAAAGACTAAATTACTAACAAAAAGCTTGTTAGTGTTAGCAGTTAAGGAAGCCAGAACCAAAATTGGCAATAAGATTGAGATATGGGAGAAGCCTGATTCCCACAGGCCCTTTCCACAAATCCTTTGTTATGTATTACCAGGCAGACATAAGAGACTATTATTTTTATGGTAGAAGTGCAGATAGCAGGACAACTACAGATTAACTATGCCTACTAGTCCCAAACCATTGTCTCAAACTGTCCAAAGTGGATTCTTCAAATTGAGGGCTAGAAAAGTAAGCATATAACAGAACTGTTGCTAGGAAACACACACTTCAAATTCTAGCTCTAGAATCAGGAAACATAGTTTAGCACAATATCTGGCTTTAAGGGAATTACTTTCACAATATCTGGAATTAAGAAATTAATTCGTCTTCCATTTAGCAATTTCAACGCCACATTCACATTTGCTCTCCTCACACACGTATGAAGAACATAGAAACAAACCTGCAGAAAGTGAGCTGATAAAGAAAATCAGCGCCCAGAATGTGCATCTTTTTCAAGTCCCTCTCAGATCTAGTCGTGATGATACAAAATATGGCACTTCTTTCAAAGACCAGAACCTAGAGGCATTGGGGTGGGGGTGGGGAGGAGTAATGGACAAACTGCTTCCAGAAAAATATCCAGAAATCATTCCACTATCAGGGCAAAAGTTCATACTTTTCTTTTAACCAGGCTGTGAGCTATAAAGCAGTGATGACTTGACTTTGTTTCCAATTATTTTTTTCTCCAGTGATTTCTTTAACTCCTCCATTTTATACTGTATTAATTGAGGGTAATTAACATTTATTCAAAGGTCCCCAGACCACACTGGAGCATCCCAACCAATAAACCAAAAGTGTTACAGCCAAAGAAAAAAAAAGGAAT
The DNA here is from genome assembly GCA_004026545.1 of Mormoops blainvillei. Taxonomy (NCBI): domain Eukaryota; kingdom Metazoa; phylum Chordata; class Mammalia; order Chiroptera; family Mormoopidae; genus Mormoops; species Mormoops blainvillei. The sequence continues at coordinate 7,414 of PVJD01006007.1, read as the reverse complement.
AGAGAAAAGATTAGCACAAGGTTGCTGAATTTGATGTGAAACTGGGCAGTCTTATGGAATCATGAGATTATCTCTGCTTTTGCCAAGAGACAGGAGTTGTTTGTATTTTTATTGAGCAAAATTCACATATTATGAAATTTTACCAAATCAGGGACAACAATCAGTAATAAACAATGAGGTGAACAAGTATATTTCCATTTTTAAGTATCTTACAATTTTGTCAATTATATCTCAACAAAATTGTAAGATGTTTCAAGGGATGGTGGGGAGAAAGCGTACTCCTTGTGGGCCTAGGTTAGGATCCCTGTGTGTATTGAAAGAACAGACCACTTTATTTTTTTAATTTTTAGTTTTTGGATAGTTTTATAATTATTGGGTGGATCAAAGGTTTTTGATTAGCTAATTTTAGCCAAATTATATTATTCTATCTTTGCTTGAACAATATTCTCATTTTCCTAATGGGAATCAACCCTTACCCGCCTTCTATCCACGTGACTTCAGAGATCGAACCAACTGTGAGGACCAGGATGGGCATAAATCTAAGAGAAAAAGAGTATCACTTTCCTTTGGCCAAGTGAGTTTTTAGGGTAAGGAAACTAACAAGGTTCAATTGTTCAACCAAAAAAGACAGTATTGTTGTGATGGTGGTTGTCATTGTCATTATTATGTCTTGAAATTTAGACTTTTGAGAATTTCTGCAAGCATATTGCTACCAGAAAGACAAGTGTTTCTTAAAAACAGAGGCAACGTAAAGATGTAGATTTGAGCATTAGAAGACTAAAAACTGTCTGTGGTTATATTATTGCAGGCTTGTGGCAAACCATGGCTAAATCCAAAAATATCTGAACTTGGCAGTTAGGTGAAATAAAATATTTTCTAGTTTTCGATCAGTGTAGACTAGGTTTTCGTTTACCTGATATTAAATATTTCCTTAGAATGGATACATAAACATTCTACTTTCTGATCTTTGCGTTTTAGAGAATGTATTTTGTCTTTTAAATGAATTGAGAGTTTAGTAACATCCTCAGATGATGACACACATGAAGGAATTTGCCACTTCCTTGAAACATTTGGCATCTAGATAAACAAAAAAAACAAACAACAAAATTGTGTTCTTTCTGAATTTTAAAGACATTTATACTTGGTCTGGAAATCCAGGAAGATATCTGATTCAAATTTAATTGTGGTTCCAGGATAGAGGATCTGCTTTAAAATAGTCTGCAAGCCTTTTGCATCTATTGTTTTCCTCCTTGACATCCTGAAGTAAATTTCACAGTAATGAATTGTTCACCCTCATCCTACATCACCTTCTGTGTGTCATTTGAAATTAAAGACTCCTGTATTCCTTCAGTTTAAATAAATTTTTGATTGAAAAAACATTTTTCAATTTGGGGTTTTGGTCTCAATTTATGAGTTGTATTTTAATATATGTTTTGGTTCTCTTTTGCTTTTTTTTCTCATTTCATGCTCCCCCCAGCCCCCTTTTCTTTTTGCAATATAGTCTAGGAAATTTCCCCAAATTCACAAAGTCCAAATTCCTCTACCCAATGCTTAATTTTGTTTAGGATGGTAGTTATGTTCCCACAAATTACGTTTTTCTGTTCCAACCGCGTACCCTTGCTGGACCACTCACCTTTATTCTCCCAGTACAAGATTTAGTCCATGCAACAACCTGTATATAAAATGTTCTTCTAGCTGCTTTTACATAATCCCCACTTATCCGTTATATTTCCAATAATACACCACATTCTCAGGAAAATCTTCTTTAATTCTAAGGATGTTTTTCCATTCTTAAATCTGTTATTTTACATTGATTGCATATGTAACCCTTTCTAAATGTGTTTATGTGGTTTTTAATGATTTTTTTTTCAATTTTGCACTTCAGAAGAAAAATGACATGTCTGTAGACCATTTTAATATTAGTGTAGAATGTTATAAATATGTATGGGATGAATGAACTAATGAATTATGACATGGGTAAGAAAGTTCCATTTTTATTCTATATACTTGTATAGTCCTTGTTATCTTCTTAAAATAAATACTCCTTAGGGATTTCTGTCATTATTATAGTCAGTGTCAGTAATTAATTTCCTAAGCTCCACAGTCCCCATTAATAGAATGCTTCTATTTTTATTTTTTAATGCTGTGATATTTTCTCAGTAGCCATTATAAGATTCCTACCCCGATTTTCTTTGTATCCCAAACTATGATTGCATTACTATCCTTGTTGTTGTTTTAAATTTCTCTCTCTTCCTTCTATGCGTGGTACACTTGAGTCCATGTTTCTACAATTGCTGCAAGGATTTAATTATGCATTGATCATTTTTATAGTAGCCTTACCATCAGATAGTCACATTTCAATACGAGAACATTCTCTTGACCATCTGTTAAGACACTTGTAACACATCTCACTTGTAGAATGTGCAGCTGCCATTTTCATATTTATGAATTCTGTCACATCTTGCAATTATCGTGTTCATTTGTTGATTTTATATTTATCTTTTGATATATTGTGTATCCCATTTAAATTTCTGAGCAATAAGGAACCTGAAATTCACAGAATTTAAGCAAACTTCTCAGTATCCCTCAGTTATGTGACTGAACTAACTTAGTCATGCAAGTCTCTTTAGTATGGAAATCTATTTTAAAATCAAAATTTGCCCATTTCACTCCCCTGCTTAAATTCTTCAGCTGCTCCCTGTCACCTAAAATATTAAGTCTGAATTCTTAAGTGTGATACAGAAACCTTTCCATGAATTGGACCTCTTAATAGATTCAGCTTCATTTTTTGCTGTTTTACACCACAAACTTCTTACAAGGTGCTTCACACTATATATCACTTCACAGTTCTATTCTTTTATTTGTACAGTTTCTTTTGAGAGAAATACTAGCTCCACATTTTTTAAAAAAATTTTATTTTACATTTCTTCAAGTCTTGGCATAATTCTGTACTAGATGCTTTCTAAGGATAGCTGGGTGGTTTAAGTGTTCCTCTTTTCTTTGCTATACAGTTCTCTGTATATTTGCCATTTTATGTATTTTGTATTAAATAGTAATCAGTGGTACTTTGTCTTTATCTCCTATACCATGATATAAACTGTTTGAGGGGAACACCTTTATTTATATTAGTTCAATATTACTATTTCACCATGTTTGTCATTATAATTGGTGTGAAATAAGTATATTTACATTTAAAAATAAAACCTGAATCAAGGGAAGGAAGACTGTGTCTATCTAGGGACTGCATTGTATTTAACATGAGTATAGTTAATTTATATATTAATCATATGTGGAGGGGCCCTACTGAAGGGGTTCTTATTTTTACATTATTTTAAGAAAACCATGAATTTTAAAGTGACATTATATTGATGATGATGATGATGATAGCTTTTACTAAATACAGGTTCTAGGTTAAGCTTGGTAATATATTGAATAATATGTTATTTAAAACATTTATATGAGGTCTGTCCAGAAAATGTCTGGCCATTGTTAATATAATCAGAACAGTTTGTGTGACATTGATGTTACCTGGCAGTGGATTGGAATGTGCAAGTGTGAACAAAGGCGACTTCACTGTACTTAGTCAGTGGGGTTCATAGATGCCGTTGTAAGAGCATCTGTACTGTGTGACCATCACATTCAAAATGACTGAGCAAGTAAAGCAACAAATCTGCATCCAATTTTGAGTTGAGCTTGAACATTCTTCTGCAGAAACTATTTGGATGATTCAGAAGGTTGCAGCTATGGGCAACTGGTGATTGGCAGCTTCATCCCAGCAATATCCCACTCATGCATCACATCTGGTACAGAGGTTTTTGGTGAAACATCAAATCACCCAGGTGACTCAGCCCCTCTATAGCCCAGATTTGGTGCCCCACAACTTCTGGCTTTTCCCAAACTACAATGACCTTTGAAAGGGAAGAGATTTTAGACTGTTGAAGAGATTCAGGAAGATACAATGGGACAGCTCATGGGGATTGGGAGAACTGTGTGAGGTCCCAAGATGTCTGTTTTGAAGGGGGCTGAGGCATCATTGTCCTATGTACAATGTTTCTTGTATCTTCTTAAATAAATGTCTCTCTTTTTCATAGTGCATGGCTGAATACTTTCTGGACAGACCTCATGTAACAGAGGGACAATGCATATCCCAATTTTCAAGTGAAGAAGTTGAGAACAGAAATGTTATGAAAATTGCCAAACAATGAACATTTAATAAATGAAAATGGAGACCAAGTCCTGCAGTCAGACCCCACACTCCTCATACATCATCACAGCACTAACATTTCAGCATATTAGTTTACTCAGAAGATTAACTCTAACATTAGAGATTCATAGTATGACAGTAACTTGAGGAAGATAAGAATAGTGCTCCCAGCGTTCAAAGCAAAGCTGATATGAGGAGTTCCAGTAGTTCTAAGCTGTATGTTCAAAAAATTATTATCACTGAGGACTTTATGCTTTAAAATATTGAGAATTGTTATAACAAACATAACTACAAGAGGGCATTTTTATAGTCCCGTGGGGTTCTTGGAGAATGGACTTAATTTCAGAAGTCAATAAATAAGGTATTACAAAATGAAAAGGAAATCTTGAAATAGATCAGAAATATACAGTACAGGAAGCAGTTATCAACACTAGGGCTGGAAGAGCAAAGGGAAAGTGTTGAGGTTATTAAGCCCTAGAAAGTTGCAACAGGAATCCCTGCAAAAGGGGCCTCTAACCTCTGAACAGGAGCTGGTGCTTTGTTAGTGCTGGTGCCTCAGGAGGCCAGAAGGCAGTCTCTTCGAAGCTGAAACTCAGACATTTGAAAAATTTGGCTGGGACTATTAGCTCTGAGAAAGCAAAAATGAAACTGATTGTGGGAAAGTAGGAAACACACAGGAAAAAAATGCAGTTTCCCGGTATAAAACCATGAGGATGATGTTGATAGGAACGAACCAATCTCTTCAACCACTGCCTTCTCTTTTCTAGTCTCACTAGCTTCCCTACTAGGGAAACATACCAGGGAATCAAAAAAAAAAAAAAAGTGATTTGAGTTTCCAGTACTACAGAGCAGAATATAAACAGGTGAAGGTGGAACTTAGAGACCATAGCTGAGTAGAGGATACATATGATTATTTATAATATTAATTGATTTTCCCAGTTCTTGCATACGAAAATTGTAAAGAATGGAGATCTAACAACTAGAATGTAGAAAATGTGATGAATACTCTTCTACAATTTTATCTTTTGCATCACAAATTCTAGTTCAGGAGTAAAGGGATATATTTCAAAGAAGTTAAAAATCTTTTCTACGCCATCACAGAATCACAAATTCTTTAGAGTAGATTTAATTTGAATTGCTAATGGAGTTATTACTATCTGGAAAAAAATTGTATATAATACCCAAATACCACTTTGATATTGTCTGTATATTTCATATCCTTCACGTTTACCTTTTTGCTTAAACATATTTTGAACTTACTGAATGTTCAGTAATAACTATTAAGTTGTTTTTTGCACATGTTCCATTCCTTAGTTGTAACTGAAGTTCCTCTTGGAGTGTTTGTGTAGCTTCTCCTTAGTAGCTTGATCCCTATATACCTTGTTTCATTGTTTTGTATCAAGTGGGACATTCATAAAACAATAAATTTCCAATTCCATAATTGCTAGCAAATGTTTCTAAAAATTTATTTAAAATACAATTAGAATTGTCCTGGCTGGCTGGCTAGGTTGATTGTAGCATCTTCTGTGCACCAAAGGGATGTGGGTTCAATCCCCAGTCTGGATACATACCTAGGTGGCAATGCCTAGTTGGGGCACATAAGGAGGCAGCTCATTGATGATTCTCTCTCACATTGATATTTCTTTTTCTCTCTCTCCCTCTCTGAATTAAGTGAAAATATCCTCAGGTGAGGATTAAAAAGATACAATTAGAATTAAGGCATAACAACTCCAGGTGAATTACCAGGAATAAGACTGGAAATTTACTTGGCTTGTTTGTTCATTTATTCATTCAACACATATTTATTGAACAATTAGTATGTGGCCAGTGTGCTGTCTAAAACATTGGGGATACATAACTGAGCAAAAAAAAAAAATTGAGATGTCCTCATGGAGTTTGTCATACATTTTGGGTCTACACACTTTGAGAAAATTATGCAATACCAGTGCCATATGTCATTGTGTAGGAAGAAATTATCACCTGTGACCTGAATTTCTGTGACAGTATTCACTCCAGTGACAAAAATTGACCTGTTTGGGAAAAAAATGGGTATGATACACACCTAGAACATAGAAAATTATTTCCATGGAAATTAATTATTGACTAAGACTCAAATTTTGCTTCAGATTAGGGTGACTTTTCAGGTCAAAACAGGATTTGGAAATGATACCATCACCCTTTCAGCTTGTTCTGATGGTCTGTTTACTCTGGAAAGGAGAACATGGGACTATTGGCCTTCTGGTTGAAATGCTCTTTCTATTCTTTGTAATTCAATGCCTTATTAAATTCATAAGACACAAATCCAATATCAAATCATATGTGCAACCTGCCGATCTCCTCTACATCCTGAGGAAAGTACCACCTCTCTAATGTGCCGCTATTTTGCCATGTGCTTACCTTAAAAATTCATCTAACATATGACATGACATGTATTTATTTACTTATTTATTTACTAATTCTGTTAGTTTGGGAACTCCTCATATATAAAGCTTATTAGTGATTTTCCCATTTTTTATTTTTCTAAAGCATGAAATATAATATTGGACACATTTAGGTTCATATAGCAAGACAGTGTTTTATTAAAAAATTAATGAATGAGGGTCATACAAAATGTTGGAAGTTAAAAGACTTTCTAAGCTGTTTTATTACTTCTCTGACCTTGAGTGATATTACAAATGGTTTGATATGCTTTATTAAAGTATGTTTGTTTCATTAATCTACCATATAATTTTATTCTGTAATGGAAAATAATTTTGGGGGGTGTATTTGCATAGAGCTGGGTGTCTGCCAGAATGTTGCAATCATATATTCCTTCTCCTGAAAAAAACATGTTTCTTATTACCAGTAGCTAGAATAGAATAAATGTGTCTTATATAGATTGAAATAAGGGCTGCTTCTCTTGGTAGACTTTAAATATCTAAGATCTTCATGAATCATGGGCATCGAAGATAGGGCGGGAGGTAAGAATTGAATGCAGACTAGGATATTTTTATTTAAACTTGGTCTCTTAAGTGAGATCAGCAAATGTTACCTGTAGTAACAACAAACTGTACTTTAAAAACCATCTTTACATCTTTCACTTGGTAATGGGTGCTCTTCTTTAGTAAAGCTTTTCTAAAAATCCCTCTTTTTTCAACTCTTCTAGAGGGAAGAAAGGGAAAAGTTTTATCTGTGCCTGAGCCTGTGCATTGCTGCTGGAATGCCGTTGGC